>JANCMA020466072.1:0-20538 GCA_024336925.2 Zoanthus solanderi | reverse complement strand
TGGGAAGATTAAAACATATTTATTCTTTCTTTCATCATACGAATTTTTCCCAGCCTCGAAAAATACGTATTTATTTGCTGCTTCATTGCGATGGACGTATTGTACAAAAATATATTGTATAAGTCTTGAACACAGGAAAACTGTCTTAAAATTTAGTAAATCCTCCGCCTATACACTCTAAATGTACTTATATACTTCATCGTTACAATGTTACGACTACAGACGGGTTTTCGTCATTCCCGGTAAAGTGCTGCAATCACCATTGTAATTTCTAATCCAACTTGGAGGGTTTTTAGAAACGTTTTTTTTAAGTCTACGAAGGCGCAAGTTTGCGAAATTTTCTTTACAATTAGCTAGAATGACTCTAGAGATCAGCAGTTTTCAAGTTTTTAAACTTCTGGCTCTTGGATAAATCAGCTATGATGGTAGGAGGCCGCGAGCTCCTAATATCTGAAAAAACAAAAACAAAAAAAACGTTTTTCAGCTAGTATTTGCCACATTAGTGATCTGACGAAATTTTTAAAATGAATAATTATTGTCGTAAATAGTAATTACGACCTGAAATTTTCGTTAGCAAATCAAATTAAATTACGTGCGATTCCTACACACCAACGGACTTGCTGTCCTAGCCTTTACATCTCATAATTTAAGTTTGATATAATATATATAAAGGAATTTTATTACATGTATTGCCATCCTATCATCACCATCATCATCATCATCACTGTCACCATCATCATCATCACTGTCACCATCATCATCATCATCATCATCATCATCATCACCATCACCATCACCATCATCATTATCATCACCATCATCATCATCATCATCACCATCACCATCATCATCATTATCATCACCACCACCACAATCATCATCATTATCATCATCATCACCACCACCACCATCATCATCGTCACCATCATCACCACCACCATCATCATCATCATCATTATCACCACCATCACTATCATCACCATCATCACTATTACCGTCACTACCATCATCATCATCATCATTATAATCACCACCCGCCATCATTGTCACCAGCACCATCATTATCATCGTCACCACCATCAGTACTGTTATACGGAGAATATTACATGGCAGCGCTGGAATACGAATTTTTTCTTCGAGTGCTAAAAGTATCTCTCACGAGTGAGAGGGTGATAAAATTTGTATTTTTCAACGGCCATGTAATGTTTTGTTTATTTTATAGATACTGATGAAATTTCCACATTTTTTGAATGAAATTTTTACAAACCCGGCAGCGGCCGCGCCTGAGCGTGAAGCTGTCTTGCAATTGGCTAATCATGTTAGTAACCATGGCAACACCAATATCCTCACACGTGAAAGATAAAAATAGTATCTTCACTGCGCGCGAAGATACGATTATTAGTAAAAAGCAAAATCCAGATATTTCATTAGTATCTAAATAAAAAAATGTTTATGTAATTGTAAACTCAATAAAACGGTCTAAAACACCTTTTGAAAGGCAGAGGAGTTGACACATGTAGCTAGATACCTCGCGACTAAAAGGTTCATAATTCAAAGAACAGATCTATCGAGATTTTAGTATTTGTAAGATCTCTTTTTCCGCCAAAGCTGACTTAGTTTTCCACCCTCATGAGTTAGGTAGGTAGAGCACCAGCTTCTGCTCGGAGTTAATCCAGGGGGAGTCAAAGACTCTCAGTTGCCTAACACTATAAAAATCAGAGATAAACACTGACTACAGTGAAGAAGAAAAGCTGTCAACCAAACGCAATTTTTACTCGTAACAAACTGTAAGAATCCTAATCATTCAATGTTGTTTGAATTAGAAAACGTTTTCTTTATCTCTATATGTTAATCTTAGTTAGTAACTAACTTAGTTAATAACTGTATCTTGAAATGAAAATCGAAGCAAAAACTAACCAATTGGTACGCTGGCATCCGGGATAACTGTATTATCCGCTAAACAGCAATCTGAAATCAAGGGAAAAAAGATATGTCTATAAGCACGCTATTTTGTTGAATGTATAAAGTTCTCCGTTAGCCATTTCAACAGAATAAAACCAACCATCATCATAACTAACAACCATCATCATCATCATCATCATCATCATCAAAAGCATAATTTTATCATCACCACCCAACCCCAACCATCATCATCATCATCATCATCATCATCATCATCATCATCATCATCATCATCAAAAGCATAATTTTATCATCACCACCCAACCCCAACCCCAACCATCATCATCATCACCATCAACAACAATCAGCCTCAAAGCCACCACCATCATCAACCATCACCACTACCACTAAATATCAAAGCCGCCACCAGCAGCAGCAGTATTGTCATCGTCAGAACCATCCCCTACCATCAACAATCGTCATCACCAACAACAACAATCATCATCATTATCAGAGTCATTATCAGAGTCACTGCCACCAGCCACTGTCGTCGTCGACCTCATTGCCGTCCTCGTTGTCATCAGTTACAAGAGCCACTACCCCAAACCATCACCACCACCATCATTCACATAATCAACATAATCATTATAAACACAAAATGATAATATTTTTAAAATATTTAACTTACAGAAGGAATCCTAAACAAACAAGTTATTAGCGTCACGAGATAATCAAAAGAAGCAAATACAATTTACTTTATAAAAAGCGTTGCATCAAAGCAATCATACCATATTCCTAAAGCAAGAACTAATTATGGAAAATTTAATATATGATTTCAAGGACCCTTAATTTGGAATTCAATTGAAAATGATATCAAGCTCTCTTCAATCTCAATATTTAAGAAAAAAATGAAAAACTCCTATTTAGATCATTACTAGAATTGTTATATTTTACATACTATCTTAAGCTCACATTTTCTCGTACTGGTTTCTTACTATATATAATATTTTAATTGTAACTAACTAATTGTAACTTTGTAAAATTTGTGTAATTTTGTATATATGTATGTGTGTATATGTGTTTCATTGTTGCTATTATCCAACCGATCTCAATATGATGTTTCAGTTTGCGCTACTGATTGCCTGGTATTATCTTTTCTTTTTTATCTTAAAACATATATTTTATTATTGTAATCTTTGGGGGAAAAAATAAAGGTTGTTGTTGCTAAAAGCAAGCGCAGGATAAAGATATAATCATATAGTCAGTCCAGTACACGCCTTAGTTTTCAAGAACCAACTTTATAACAACCGTCTGGCTGAGATTTGCCTGAAGATTACTAAAAACAAGCTAGCAGAGATGAAAAGCGGCAGAATGAAGAATTTAGTCAGAGAAATGGGAATGGGAGACCATAATTATACAATTACATGCAATTACTTTCTGGCACAGAGAAGGCAGTGTGCAGCACTGAGGCTTTTCAACAAGGAAGTGTATCTCTGATATCTGTGCCGGGCCCTGTTTTTTATTTTTATAGTAGTATTAATACAAGTCGTGCTGCCAGAACGGTCACGTTTTTCAGAAATAATGGACTGAATTATAGAACGATTGACGACAAAGATTAATCTACTTTCAATATTTTTTTGTATATAATGGGAACTCCTTGAAAAAAGTTCAAAAAATTTTGCCGCTTTATTTCCTTCATTAGCTGTTTTGGCAACAATGCTAATAGCCAACAGGCCTATTGCTTTCTAAGGTTAGTTTTTAAGTTTGAATCTTGTCAAACTGTTGGAGATTTTTTTCTAGTTTTCTGTTTTAAAGAAATAAATCTTAAAAATCAAAATCTCTGCGCAGTCACGTTTCTTGTCAGGAATAATCTAAATACTAGAAAAAAATAAATGTATTTCTCATCAAAATGTCACTTCAATCCCTGCTTTGGTCTGAATATGTTTTGATCACAGTTGGGTTTTAATGATTGCCAGTTACAAAAAAAAAAAAAAAAAAATGGAAAACGTGAAGACTTTTTTCTTTCAATACTCCAATTTATTATCCGACGACTGCAAAAGTTGTTCGTGTTTACGATGAGGATGAGAGTTTGGAATAATCTTCTAAAAATCTTGTAATTTCTTTGGTTTCCGACAGCTTCAGTCGCACTGTTCTGTGTTTGTTATCGATCAGCCAATCACAGGGCAGAATATGTTACTTCAGCCTATTACAAAACACGATAGATATGTTGTGTTTCACTTTCTTTGCATGACGTTATGATTAATTGAAGATTAATGGTGTTCATTGTTAACTGAACTACGTGCTGTGCAAGTTTAAATAAAATCGTTCATATGTCGTTATTTGTGATTTAGAATGAAGAAATTAACCTTTTCATATAAACTCTTGGTCTTTGGCCATCGTAAAAAGTTTTTACTTTATTGGGAAAACCAAACGAAGACTTCACGACCGGAAAACAACATTTCAAGGCCCTTTTGAAAACTGATCACTTTTCTGCTGTTGCTGTCCACGTCAAAACAACTGGTCACAACATAAAATGGGACCCTTGACATTTTAGCGTTCGGAAAACCTGATTACCACTGTAAAGTTAAACACAGACAGCCCAAGCAAAATTTGTGTGATATTTGAAATGATTATGTTAAAGGGTCAGGTTGATACAAACACAAAACTTCTATGTGTGAATAGGTCAATATAAGCATAAGCAGAATGCATAACAAAATGAGATTTTTGAGTTCGATCGAGCGAAGCGAGAACGCATACTAATCATGTCGATTTCGACCCTATACATGGAAACATATAGAAAAAGCTTGATGCCATCGTATTTCAGGGTCATTTGAAAGGAAGCCTCTCTTTCATCTTATCGCAAGCCAGTTTTTAAAAGTCGCAGAGACCTGAGTACTGGCGGGCTAAAGGTTGACATCCGGCGAAAGACCCGTAGCTCGATGCTATCGCATTTCAGGGTCTTTTGAAAGGAAGCCTTGCTTTAATGTTATTGTCGGGCTAAAGGGCGATATCGTAAGAAAAACTGTAGTAATTTCGAAAACTCTAACCAGCTAGAACGCAAACTCGGTTCTTTTTTTTTATTCGGCTACTTTATTCAGTCAATTCTTAACAAAATAGAAATACATCGAACGCACTTGCCTAATCTTTGATTACTACTAGTTTTATGTTTATATTTAAGCTTACGTCGTGTGAACCGGCCTTTCATAAGCATAAGGTATTTGTCGCCGTTTTTCTGTAATTAAACAAACACGGCTTTCAATTCAACAAAAAAAATCAACAGAATTTGAAATATAAACAGCAATGCTGGAACGATATAAAACAAGGAAGTGAAGATTTCAAA
The DNA here is from genome assembly GCA_024336925.2 of Zoanthus solanderi. Lineage (NCBI taxonomy): Eukaryota > Metazoa > Cnidaria > Anthozoa > Zoantharia > Zoanthidae > Zoanthus > Zoanthus solanderi. Next base: position 15,296 of record JANCMA020466072.1, on the reverse strand, counting down.
TTGTAGGATTCTTATGTTATTGGTAACAATCAGTTAGTTAATGTCGCGAGCCAACATTTATCTTTTCATATTATTTGGAAATTGCAATTTGTTCCTTCTTCTAATTAAGTTGTGGCAAAAGTAAAGCTCAAAAGCCAAGTTTCTCGCCTATCAGTTAACTTTTCATTGTAGTCTGCAGTGTGGGGAAGAAACGCATGCGCTTAAAGCCAGTATGCATGACTGCTTGTAAATATGCTCGTGCTTTTTGCCGAAAAGTGAGCACGCCTTGGCGATTGCAGAAGATTACCACAGGTAATCCAATACTTTTCTTGCTTTCGAACGTAAAAAAAATACACAAGCTTTAGAGTGAACTGGAAACATAGTTAATAAAGACACCTCGAGGCTGACAAGTTGTTTGATGCTATTGTTCAGGTCAAAAAGACCGATTCGAGGTGCTTCGAACGATGAGTTGTCTTTATTGTATATATTTTCAAAATATATTAAAGTAGAACATAATATGCTTATAGTTTATACGTTGCTACTATCTTAGCTGTGTGTTACATTTAATTTGTTTCGTATTTTTGTGTGTTACTTGTTACAGATTGAAAGTAAGAACTTATCTTTACAGGTGCATCGCCAAAGAGCAATTTCAATACAAAATAAAGCAAAATTGTGAAAGTGTGAGTAAAGTACCGTAATACCTTGTGCCTTTGAAGCTTAGATTCGGTTGTAAGCTCGCACTAGGACTGGCTCTCTCCAAACGTGGTAAAAATATCTGCTTACAAAAGATTAAGTCTTCCGCTAGACTAAAAGTATAGCCTCCAACAATCTTGTGAGACACATTCGAGACACATTTACCAACAGATGACACATTTATCCGGAAAAATGAACAACTTTCACCTGCACGTAAAGTGATTCCTCGCTCAGTGTAAACAAGTACTTTGAAGCAAAATTGTCTCTTATCGCGGTTGGTTTGCAAATAGGATTTTAGTTGAAATTCTTTCTTCTTAATTGAATTAAACTGTTACTTTACTTAAAAATAATAACACAACATGGATATTTAGACCTGTTTTAATCATACTTATTGACAAAACCGGCCTAGGGCAAACATTTAATGTAATGCTCTTATCACCATGGGTTCACGTCAAATTCGACTTTCTTTTCACAGCTTGCATTATGAAACCAAATAGAAGGCGCCTGTGACATTTGTGGTAGCTTCTTTTTCATCACGATGAGGAGGTACTATCTTGTATGCAATGTTCACATCACCTGATCTTTGGATTCAAATCGCAGACGTTTCTTATATTCTTAATTTCAAAATTGGATGAGTTTGAAAATTAGCAATGGATTTGGTAAAGAAACGAACCAGAATTTTGAAAAAAATAATCACTTAACAAAAAATTTGAAAAATAATAGAACGTTTTGTTTAAGATATACATATCCTTTCCGTCTGGAGTTAATTTGAAGCAACACTTTACTGCAACAGGAGCCCATACGGTAGGAGCTAGCAACTCCCATACTAGGCCTATATCAAGGCGTTTTCACGGACTGGTTTATTTTTAGATCGCTATTCGCGGGAAATTTAAAGACGAGAAACGCACTACCGTGCATGATTTCCAACTCATCTTCTCTTACACTGTCTTCTGAACTACTAGCGACTTCAAAATCTTTGTCTGAAACGACACTTAAATTACCGGAGGAATCAGACAATTCATCCTCACTGCTGTCCGCCATTTGATGGTAATACAAACTTCCGGTGAATTCAATGATTAAGTATGGACACATGTAATGGTCTGAATTCGCGGGAACTATGAACTAAAAATAAGTCGGTTCGTAAAAACGCCGTCACACTGGAGCATGGGAATTGCTTGCTCCTACTTTATGGGCTCCTGTCGACAGTGAATTCGAAGATGTCGATTTTAAATTTGTGAAGAATAGTAAGTAGTTCCTCACTCGCATCAATACGCAATGCAATACATCTAGTTATTGAGATAAATGAAACAAATGGGGATTGATTAAAATTAATTAAAATTAATTAAAATAATTATACTCCAATTACGGACAATACATTCTCCTAAACTGGTCTGGAAAAAATAACAATCATTGTTGTTGTGAGTATGTACTTATAGAATACTTGGCTTGGATAGGGATATGTTTTTTCGAAATAATACATTTATGCCAAATCAGCTAAAAGTTATAAAAAGAAATTGACGTTGATTCTCATATCTATTTACAAGGATGTGATCAGCTCAGAAAATGAGAACAGCATCTTTTACAGTAATGTAGAACAAACCTGTAACTTTTACAATTATTATTACAATCATTATTATATATCTGGGAAAAGTCATTTTTCATGAGTCATGAATCAAGTTATGAGGATTAGGTTCAGGGTTAGGGTTTGGTATGTTTTTTTCTCAAGTTACAGTAAATATTTTGACTTAACTCATTGACTCATATGAACATTTCTGGTATTCAGCGGCATTGACATTTCAATCAAAATGTGAAAGGGTAGATGTGAGTCTTAATTGTATTTTTATGCGTTTTTACGTTTCACAACTCCAACAAGAGCTGGCCTCAGAGTTCTTCCATGTAGAGTGTAACCAACTTTTGAAACCATAGCAACAGTTCCTTCCTCCTTTCCAGGAAACTCCTGCTGAAACAATGCTTCATGAAAGTGTGGATCAAATTTTTCTCCAAGAGGACTAATTTTCTTCACACCATTTTTGTCAAAAACCTTGATTAACTGAGATTCTGTTAACTGGAGCCCTTCAAAAAGGGTTTTCAAAGATGCACTTTTATCGAGATCTTCAGTTGGCACACACTCAGTTGCTTTCTCCAAAACGTCTGCTACTTCTAGCAAGTCTTTAGAAAATCCCTGTATCCCAAATAACCTGGCATCTTCAACTTGTTTACGGCCCCGTTGTATCACATTTTGGTTTTCTGCCAAAGCCCTCTTGTATTTATCCTACGAAAACAAAACTAAAGGTCAGACGGAAAGCTATTAACAAAAACAACATGCCTAATTCAACTGATTGCAACACACTGACCAACTGTAGAATGTCATGCAGATTAGATATCCTGCTTATGAACAGTAACTGGTTTACTATGTATTTTCTGCAGCATTTTAGTTATGTCTGTTCAGATACTATCTATAAAATGCTTTCAATAGTATGTGTGTTTTGATTGGTCAACAAGTAGGTTTTAATAGCACTGTAAAGAACAAAAATGACATGAGCGATATGATTAGCTCTCTCCAAGTTGTGAGAGTTTACACTTTCATGAAAGAAATCAAACTATAATGTATATGCATTTCGTATACTGTCTTCTCCTAGTTAAGTAGGAAAATAATAATTTTATAAAAGAAAAATACATGTTTTCTGTGCCTTCATAGCCTTGTGAAAACCTCGGCAAAGTTTGTGATAATTCACCAGGCTACAAAGAAACAGAGAACATCAGTGGTTTATTTCTAAGTAAAGTACTAGTGTATGTACAGTGTCATTGTTTTGTTACTGTGTATCTCATGAACAAATGATTTTGTAAACAGGAATGTAGATTGTATTTTATTGTGGGGAAGAAACACCAGTACTACCCATGCTTGTATATGACTTGTACGTACAAAACAGAAAGTTGTTTAAAATTATTGGCTAAAAAGTTTTGTTAATTTCTTTTTTTGGATCACTGTTTAATGCAATTTCACTAATAATACCAGAACTCTGCCAGTAGCTCTTAATGAAATATACCATAAAAAACCTTTGCCTTAATTTTTAAACACTGTACAAGCAACATATTATGACAAACATAATGCTGTTTTTGAAAATTTAATATGTACTTAAAAATTGTCCTCAAACGAGGAAATGGACAAAAACTTTAAGTAACACATAATCTTATTCCATAGACACCTTTTTCTAAAAGGGCAAATATAACATATAATAAGACTAATCAGAATGGTGATTGTGTTAACTGCTCCAATGTTGACAGTACACTTTGTTTCCCAGCACTGAAACAACCTTCAGGCTAATGAACATGTGGGCAACCAACCTCAAAATCTCAGTTGCAAAGTTGAAATGAAGTAGTCCAGTACATTCCTCAATTGTTGAGTTTTAGTTTGTCTATATCAAATTTTGCTGGTCTCATATATTTTAATGATGGAGGAGAGGGGTTCAAAGGACTTTTTTTGGGTGTAAAATATAATCCCCAATCCCCATTATATTGATCAGAAAGCAAGCTGGAAATGTTGGTTGATGAAGCGCAGTCAAGGTCAACAAAATACAGTACTCTAGTGTACACACAGAAAGCATTTACAAAGGTAATTTTTATATTAATGATTTGCTATTTTAGAATTTCATTATTACTTCCACAGTTTCAGATAAGAAAATTGAAATAAATTGTTTAGTTTAGCTTCAGAAAGTAAACATTATAGAACAACAGCAAAACATGTCTCAAGAGTTAAAAAACAATTTTTAGTTTGCTTTGTTTTGCACAACATTTAGAATAAAGCACAAGCTTTAAATTAAAAAAAAACAAAACCACTTTCATTTAGAGTGGGCAGCAGAGAAAAATCAAACCAAACCCCTTGAAGAGATGACAACAAATGAACTAGACAACAACCTACAACAGTTAGAAACAAGAAAGGCAAAGATTATTCCAAAAGCAGTCTTCTCGGGCTGAGAAATGGAATTGAGCGTTAACTTAATGGTGCTCCACATAATAATGGCATTCAGTTTTCTGGAAATCCATCATTAAAGCCTCCAACAATATGCTGAACACAAAACTGAAAACACTGAAGCAAGAAGGGAAATTGAGTGTTCAGCACAAACCTGTGATCGAACCATGCTTGTTAAGGCCACTCTCTACCCTAAGACCATTTTTTCACTACTTTTAGTGATATTTTTGATGATATCTCTGTCATTATTTTGAAATTTGAGAAAAGCGATAATCACATCACAGAGTGAATGAAAGGGAAGCTTTCTTGAATATTTTGAAAATTTTTGGATAACATTTGAGGGAGGAGATAGATTTTGTAAATGTTGTTTTTTGAGTGAAATTTGAGTTTGTGGGAATTTTAGTGAAGTTTGAAAATTAATTTTGGAGTTAATATTTGATAGAGGGCGGCCAAACTGTCCCCAAACCAAAGTTACACTTTTGCATGGTCTGGTGGGACGGTTTGGCGATTGTGCTCAAAATTCTTCTAACTCAAATACTTTTTTCAACTCCTTCACTATCCACCAAAATTTAGGGTAGAGAGTGGCCTTAAGAAAAGCGTGAACTATGGGCGATGCACTTATTTCTAGTGGACCACTAAGATATAAGTTGTTTGTAAAAGTTTTGGCTGAAAACCCCGAATATGTGAAGAATGTTCTCAACGAGATAAAGAGGCAGAAACATTTCTAGATGCGATTCCAAATTTAAAGTAGTAAAATAGACCCTTTGCAGTTAGAGGTCACGTGACCACCACCACATTAAATTTCTATTAAGATATGACAAAATGATGTTCAGAAATGAAAAGAGCAGGTTAACATTTATAGTTAGTTAGTTAGTTAATGTATATGAAAATGGTACACTGGATGGCAGGCTTACTCACAACTCATACAAATCTTTTAGCTAGAAAATATTCTCTTTCAGCCTACCTCCACTTCTGGATAATAATTGATTGACTTAAGGTAGCTGCGGTCACGTGACCCCCACTTGCAAAAAAGCCTATTAGAATTTCAAGGCTCAAAGTCAAATTAATACTTACGCCAAGCACAGGCAAAAAATACTTTGTTGTTCTTTATGGTTGATTTCTTTGGTTCAAACACCTTGACAAGCAGTAAATAAAGAACAACTCCTTCAAGCGCCATCCAGGCGAATGCTACCAGAAACAGATAGTGCAATGCAATAGCAACCACTTTGCACAGTACCTGGAGAGGGTTGAGACAACCGACACATCACTAATGTTTCTCGAAATATAGATTTTTTATTTAGAAATAAAATAACAACAAAAAATAACTAATAATAGTAACAACAAAAGCAACAACAATAAAAATAATAATAATAATAACTTTTATAATAAACAGTTAACAGAAAAATTGGTGTATATGCCCTGAGCGGGAATCGAACTCACGTCTCCTAGTTTTCTAGTCAGGAGTGTTAACCACTACACCATCAGGGATCACCACGCTGGCAACTTAGCAGTTTGATTAGTTAAGCTGATTAACACGTGAGGATTCCTGGGCCCAATTTTTCTGAAATGCAAATGCGGCCTTATGCTACTGTAGTGTGTTTAGACTTCGACATAAGGCTCAGATCTACTGAATAATTACCAAATGCGAAGCATATAAACAACAACTAGCGGCTCGGGCCAAGCCTATATACATATATATAAATGTATGTTGTTCAGTAGCATCAAAGTTTTTAACATCTAATATATTTTCTTTAAAGTTATTTAATAAACTTTCACGAATTCTGAGTTCCAATCGGCTTAATTGATTAATAACAAATGCTAAAAAAGACATTCAAGATAGTCGACTCAGGCCGTCGTCTTAGAATTTCGAATTTAAGCGATTGGTCTTGAATTTATAAGATATGCACCATTAGTATTACCAATATAACTGATATTTAGAAAGGTACTTAAATTCAATTGAACTTTGTCAGGATTTCAACATTTTTTACAAGAAGAGCATAACGTTTGAAAGCAAACTACAACATTTGTTGATGACGTTATCATCACCTAGGTTTAAAAGACGTTTTCACAATAAAACAAACGTTATCCAGAATACTTTACTAATTGCTTGAATTCCACAAGTTCAAAGGTGTATCTTCGTCACGATGTGCTTACCTCATGTTCTGTCTTGTTAATTCCAAACATGAAAACCAAATCGGCAAGCGCCAGCGAGATGGAAAGATTAAGGTGAATAAAGGTTCTGGTAGATTTCATAAATCTGCAAGAAAATTGATTAAAACGAAGATGGTCAAACAACACAAACTTGGTACAAATGAACTGACGATATTGAAGTATGTAACCTTATTAAAGAACAACTAGAGTAATGAGAGCTCTTTAGTTTATTCTTGTTGCTAAGAGCCCTAATACTGAGCGCTGAAACCCTTTTTTGTACGTACACTACAAATGACAGACTGCGACTGTCTCAATTATTGTAGTCAGTTTAAACACGGTCAAGTTTATGATGGCCTACTAAAATGACGAGTTCCGTTTAGCTCTGATTTCTCCGGACTTCTCTGGTTATTAAATCCTGGTTGGTTGGTAGATTATGGCTAAATTGCTGGGGTTTTTTTGTTTTTTTTTTTGTTTTTTTTTTAATATTTTGGGGTACACTAATGCATTAGTTACAATATTATTATTCTAATGATAAACACTCTACGAAAAAGGGCAGACCAAACTACCAGGTAATAACCACCTTATAAATAATCACGATTAATCTTGGCGACTCGCATCCCATCCACTCGCAGTTTTCACTGACAAGTTGTGGAATTAATTCCCCTGATAAAATATTTAAAGTCGAGGAAACTAAACTAAGGTCCACAAAAGGTGTGGCGAGGGAAGAGCGCCCAAGCTGTGAACCTGGGAACGAGCCCGAGTTTTTGATTAGCAGTCGGAAATCTTGCAAACTAAATAATTAAGATTTCTCACACGAGGTATCTGTTAGATTATTCACCACATGATTATAATTATAGACTTCCTCTCAGCCGCTACCTGAGTATCACACAACGCTTTGCGTGACAACCCATAACGGCTGCGAAGAAGACTAACAAAACTATTAAGAACGTTCGGTTATGCGTAGAGTGACGCATTAATGCCAATTCAACTTTTGACATCGAAGGATTGTTTCGTATTCCACATATTCTCGACGATCTATCATTGCTCAATGAAAAAAGTAAAACCATAAAGTAAGGCGTTTATAAGGATTGTGACTCACCTGAACGTAAGAAAAGTGAGAAAAGCTAAAACTAAACAGACAACCGAGAGACCAATGCCGATGTACGTGATGAGACTGAGGGCAACCAGATGCTCTCCCTGAGAAAAATAATCGAGCAATTGACTTTCAGCTTTAGCTATAACAAAAAGGACAAGATGCTAATCATACCCTTAAAGATGATTAAAAGCTGCGTCTTTGTTTCTAAGAAGCAATTAAATTTTTTTTTTAAGTTGTACACCTTTGAAATATAGAAACAAACACTGACGTTTCGGACGCTAGTCCTTCGTCGGAGTGAAGATAAAAAGTAAGAGCAGAAAAATGAAATATAGGGCCGTACTTCGTGTAAAGGACACAGATTCAGACAAGCTTTATGATTGGCTGAGTTATGGTTGGGGTGAGCTTTATCTTTTCTTTGATTGGCTCAAACGATATGTGTCCTCTACACGAAGTCAATGCCGAAATATATATAAAAAAATGAAGTGTGGATTAAACATCAAAACGTGTGAACGAAAATCTAAAAAAGCGAAGAGGACGGGAATTTCGAAATTAAGATAAAAAAGATAAAGACTGAGACTCATGGTAGGTAAAGAAAACTCAAAACGTTTGAAGGTCCCAAGGAGGTAAAAAATGAAACGATATTATAAACTCGAAAAGAAACAATGCCGCCCTTAACAAAAGATGAAAAAAAAATGCAATAGAAAAGGCGGAATTAGATGGATGTCGGCTGGGGAAAAAAAACATTTTAAAAAATAAACGGCTAAAAAAGGGGACCGGTAATTATAATACAAAAAACTAAAATTAGATATAAAAATAACATCATGAACTAAGGTAAGTGACAATAGTGTCGATGATGTAGTGATGACGGAGATCTTAAATGATGGTAGTGGTGTTTATGATGTAGCATGTAATATGATACTGATATTCCCGGGGAGGAGGATGGGGGCGTTGATGGTAGTCGGGGTTTTCAATAAAAACCGGGAGCGGACGAAATTCGCTGCCTACTTGACCTAAATTTGCCGTCTAATGTCGTTGCTAAATTACTCATATCATGCAAATAAAATGAAAAATATCAGCAACTTTAGCATCTATTCCATTAGTTTCACCACTTACTCTAAAACTTAATGAAAACCTTGGCTGGTGGCTGTAATGATGCTGATAATGGTTGTCATGGTAAAGTTGAATATGATAATAATAACGGTTGATAATGATGATGAAAATTATAATAGAGAGGTTTTTATGCTGATATAATACAATGATAATTACCTTGATTGCTGCTACGGCCTCATTGTTCACAGCCATCAGAACAGCAAAGCTTGTCAGATGATAGCAGTGACATTCGGTGTGAGTAGTGTTTGTTCTGTGTACCTCACAGCCTTCATCAGACCAAAATCCAGGACTCCTGATGCAAAGAGTTATGTTAGAAATTACCTTAGCAAAAGTCACTTTGTTTATGCCATTCGTGGGATGGAAATGAAACTCAGACTTCTAATATTTCTAAATGTAGATAGCATTTGGATAAAAAAGATTGGTAATGTTGTTCCTTTTTGTTCTTTTAACCGAAAAGATTACAAAGAAAGATGTTTCTAAATGGTTCTGTTCATTATTCTACCAAGCATTATCAAAAAATTAAGTTGTATAAGCTCCAGAATTTCATTTAAGAACCAGCTATCTGTTATAAATGTTGAAAATAGATCCTGAACGAAGAAAATACCAAATAAATCATTATATAAATCTGCATGCGTAAAAAGATTGAGATCAAGCGCTCATATATACCAACGATAATAAAGAAAAAACTATAAAGGAAAAATAAATATAGAAATCAAACCTTGATGTGTTCCAAAAAACACAGCTTGGCACAGTTTTCCCTCCATCCTAAATTACGTAAAAATAGTTTGCGTCTTAATAGGAAACGCCAAAATTACTTTTTTATATTATCAAGTGCCTACTTTAGAAACTACGAAAATGTAGATTTAGAGCGATTCGCGATCTGTATTTTGAAAATAAGTATTACAAATATTACTAGTAAACGTTCAGTTGGTCCCACACTGGAAAAACTGGAGAGTTGGAATGGATGGAAAAATCGTTGGGAATGAAAAACTTCAGCGGATTAAACTACTAAACCTACTTCTATGTTTCTAATTGTTACACAAGAGGAAACAAGGACCTAACGTTCGCAAGTACATCCTTATAACTCGAAGGCTGATGGAGTTTACAGAGCAGGTGGACTAGGATCGAAACTCATTGGGGTTTTGGGGGCTAAAAGTATCAAAGTCGCACGAAAAGTTAAACATTTTACATTTATTGGGAACTGAAAACGCGGTATTCGCTACAATCTATCTAAGATTACTATAAAGTAAATAAAGTAATTAGTATCGTTAAAAGAAGGGACTGCAGCAGACTGCACTGATTCTGACTAGCTATGCTAGAAATGTTATATTTTCATCAATATTTTTATTAAGCCCCCTGTTTCTAGTATAAGCATGTTAAACTGAAAAGTTAACTGCATTTGTGTCAAACTAGTTTTGTAAACTAAAACAAATAAAGTTCCCGGCCTCAAGGACTTCAAATCAATAACCATAGTCATTCGTCGTTCGTTCGCCCTCGAGGTATTGCATGCTTATGAATGAAAGGAGTTTATTTAAGAAATTTTTAAAAGATTCTATTACGTTACTTTAAACTAGCGTGCTATTGAAAATCAGAGAAGCTAGCTCATTAAACATGTACAGTAAGCAAAATCACTTCATGTTTTTGGCAGACAATTAATCATAGAAACTAACTGAACGAAACGACAACTTTCTGTTGCTATCTGGGTAAAATCGTCTAAAATTAAACTATAACATAATACATAGTACAAAATTATAGTTTTGAAATTTTAATTTTTGTTCTATTGGGTTTATTGTCTGTTTTTTTTTGAATATCATTCCTTTTGTATTTCCAAGCTTAGTGTTTGGCCTTTGCATATAATTTTATCTTCTGACTCACTCACGTATTCATTGTAATTTCATGCACTTTCGACTAGTTTTCACTATTTAGCATCTTATAGTTTAATTCTTATTTGACCCGACCATGTTTCCAAAATGGCAACAAAAACTTTGTCTTTTTGTTTAGTTAGTTTTTTTTTTTCATTATTCCCTTTATCAGTTTCGTTACCTTTATGTGATGCAAAATAATTTTGACCGGTTTGAGAAACTGCTTCTTTTCCAGAGGATTCAGATTCAAAGACACCACAGGAGAGTTTACGGACTTTCTAGACCTGAAAATAAAAGGTCAGTTCCAAAAATGCAGATAAACATTAAGCAAGTGTAGTTTACTAGTCAGCCAAGTGTAGTGATCGATATTTAGGGTCTTCCAACTCTACGATCCGAGGTAGAATCCACGACTTGAAAGATGGACTGCCGTTTGTTTATCTCAATCTGACGCCGAGAATTCATCAGGAATTTCGAGTTTTTACACAAGCACTGTGTAAAATCTCAACTAAGTGAGAGTTTGCGCCTCGATTGAGTCGTCCGTTTTGTCCCTTTAGGACTAGGCAGTGCAATAAAACTGTATACAATTAGAATGCTGGATTAGTGGTATATTTGGAATATCTGTTCTTTCAACTGAGGAACCTCGGTATAGTGGTCGCCTAGGTAACAGTATTTGTGATACATCGATCAATTTTCTGCTTCTGTGACCCGGTAAAAGTTTCAGTAAAAGCTATGGAATGACCTGGAACACCACGATATTTCAGGTGAAACGAAAACAAAATCAAATAAACCTTAAGGGACGTTTTGGGGTTATAATGATCAAATGAGTATGATTTACTAAAACAATGATGAAATAGGCAAGCAACTGAAGATTTCTTACATAGGTAAGGGAATTTGCAGACTTTACTATAGTAGGTCAAGGTACTTCTTACTTTGTTGAGAATGGTTCCATCAGTGGTCCAATGCTCTTAAAGTTTACATATGTTAAGTAGCGTGGTGCCTCTGAAATATAAAAAATAAATATCAAAAGAATTGCAAGAGGTTAATCTTTTGGTCAATGATGAACACATGGGTTATTACACAAGTGCATTTGTTACAAGAGTATAATATCAGGGTTTCAATAAGAGGCGGGAGCCAGTGAATTTCGCCACCTACTTGCTCTAAATTTGCTGCCTCCTTTGTTAGCTAAATTACTCAGATTATGCAAATGAAAGGAGAAATATCAGCTTCTCACAGTCTATTCCAGAGCTTTTAGCACCTACTTCAAACCTTATTGAAAATTCTGCAATGTTGAGAGTATTTTACCTTTTCCATCATCCTGCGGCCCAATAACTGATCCAGGAAAGGTGACTGTGCTACCACGAGCCTCAGTGTTACCATCTCTGATTGTCAAAGGCTTTCTTTTTGTTTTGGCATCAAGAGATCTGACCTTCATGTCTAGAGAAACGTATTGACATTAAACAATAACAAAGGAGCTACACAGAGCAAGTTAACAAAATTAACTACTTACCAATATTGGGTGTGTTTGCCTCAGTATCATCCACACGACTCACTAGCTCGAGACTAACGACGTCCAGGCTCTTAATAAGATCCCCAGCACTTCTTGCTCTGGAAACCTGTGTAATGGGTGAAGTTAAATTGAAACCTTGCGTGGTTTAACTACCATCTTACGACAGACATTAATTACTATTAACATTGCAGCAACAGCTGATAAGTCAATAAAAAAACAATGAAATTTATGTTTGAGATTACCATGATGAAGGTGACGATAGTGCGTGTGATGATGATTATAGGAACGGCGATGATGCCGATGATAACATGAATGATGATAATGATGATGATGATGATGATGATGGACTTGTTAATGAACACAGCCACGGTGATGACAGCAAAGATGCATGGCGTTCACAATAATGATAATGGCGCTGCTGCTTAAAATGACGATGGTGATGCTACCGATAATGATGATGGTGATGACGATAATGGTGATAATGGTAATTATGACGGTGAGGATAAAAATGATGATGCTGATGAAGTTGATCGTGATGATTGTGATAATGATAAAGAAGATTTTCTTGGTATTAGCGACGGTTATGATCGATGATGATGATGATGATGATGATAACTATAAATGGTTGCTGTGATGATGGTGAGAATTGTAATAATAGCAACAATGAGGATGGTGACGACAGTTATATCAATAATGAAGAATGCATATTACAATGTTTAGATCTTCTCACTTGTGGCATGTAACTCCATGTTTCTAGATATGTAGAGTCAAGAATGTTGCTTGCAGTCGCAAATAGCATCTATAAAAAAGAGTATAAATAAGCATTCATTATCAACAGAAATATACTAAAACTGTATTTGGAAAAATCGTTGAACAGAGGAATATTCATTTTACTTTGAAGAGTTTGTAGATATATACGGGACGAGATACGGATAAATCTAAAACAACCTAAACCTTAATCTTACCGCAACCGTGACTCTAGGCCAAACCAATGAATAATTTAGCCCCTCAACCTACCATCTACCCTAACCAATTACCAAACTGATCTCCCTTAAACCTAAAGCCAAAACTTATTACAGCCTTGACTCTAATATAGAGCTGAACAATTAACCTACTTCTTCCCTTAACCTCCAGTATAAATTTTACCTAAAAACAATGTTTCATTCATTACTATCAAATAATATGTACCTTTGAAAACGCCGTGGATTTATCAGGTCTGCTTGCATTCTCGCTGTTGTTAAAACCTTTACTGGCCAAAACTCCAACGGATTTGACTACCACAAGAAGATCTCCCGTATAAACTTTCCTTCCTAAAGAAGTGTGCGTCAAATTTACCAGCTGACTAGCAACCAAGCTCGTATCGACAGTTTTACTTTGAAGCTAAAACCGAATAAAAAAAAACACGTCATCCTTCAAATAAACTTGCGGCCGAATTCCTGTTTTTTATTTCAAAAAGGATTCAACTTTTCTTGAATACTTGTCGTTTAATGGACGAACACTCATATTTAAATTACTGTACCTGTGTTTGGATGTCTTCAATCCAAGGAGAAACGCAGTTACTGAGGTCAGGTACCGACCAAGACGCGTCACCTTTCTTTGTTTTTCTACATTTTCGTGATGCCACTCCTAAGTATTATTGATAATAAGGAAGATGACGTAGCAATATTGTTATTATGATTATGTTAATGACAATAATGATGATATTTAAAACTACAATAATAATGATGTTCTTTATTCAGAATAAAGCACTTATATTTTAAAGCCGTTTTAATTTCTTTTGAACATCTGATCATTATACCTTCAATTTTATTGATATTTGTAAGCTATATGGAATAGGAGTAGTTTTAAAAACAATTTGAAAATTAATATGATAGGAAAAACTATATTCATTAAAAACAACAAAATCACTGCATAGTATGGGCACACAAGGTTTTTGATACTGACGCAGGTGGGATATTTGGTTACTTTCAAAAGACTTATAATTTTTATACTTCCCGCATGGAAGTCTACAAAATGGAAAAATCGTAACAAGCCATAAGTAATGCTTATAATCACAGACGGTTTTCAGCACAAAATCCTTGGAGATCCAGTGATCTAATCACACAGTCACGTTTCTTGCCTTTTCACTATCAGCACTATAGCTTTTGCACATGAACAAAAATTATAAAATAATTTGGATAGTACGAGCGTTTTGATAGGCCAACAAGTGTGTTTTCATAGCGCTGTGAAGCACGAAAATGACGTGAGCGATATGATTGGCTGTCTCCAAGTTTACAGTTCATGAAAGAAATAAAACTATACAAACGCCATTCGTATATCGTCTTTCTCTTGGAAGAAAACCTCAGCAAAGTTTGTAAGAATTCTCGAGCCGATGAAAACCCCTAATTAACGTTTCCCTAGGTTTTCACCAAGCAATAAAGGCACGGAGATAATGTTTTATTTCTTAACTCAAATCAAGTACCTCGACAGCCACCAGGACAAACGTTTCTGATACTGGTTCCTTTAAATGTCTTTGTCCAGAATATCCCAGCGCGATCTTCGCTTTTGCAGAAATTGTTATTAGTGACATCTGGCGGCAGCGCTACGAAAAGCAAGTTGATAAGTTAGAAATGAAAACAAAAATAACCCTCACACTGAATTCGCCCAATGACAGTTAATCCAAAAACCTCAAGATGTTAAGCTTTGGGATCCGGAATCGATCTAAAGTAATGTTATCCGAAATGAAATGCAATGACATTCCAATTCCAAAGTAATGGAATTCGGAATTCAAAATGATTACTGAAACTGGAGTCCAAGGTAATAGAATTTGGAATCCAAAATGATAATTGAACCAATAATCAATAACAACAACTTTATTTCTTCAAGCCATTGCCCAAAGTTGTTGTTATTGATTATTGTGCTGATCCGTAAAACGGTAGGCTAGGGCGA
>JANCMA020465964.1:0-10724 GCA_024336925.2 Zoanthus solanderi | reverse complement strand
TTAATTGAGATGGGAGGGCCGGTTTTTTTTTTTTTTTTTTTCTTTTTTTTTTTTGTAAATTTCAGACAGAAAAAGCTGTAGCCCTCCCTCTTCCTAAAATGAGTAAAGTCATGGTCCTTGCTTGCGGCGAAAAACCTTGTGAAAAGACTGAATATGTGTGGTCCTTTTCTCTCTACGTAGCACCCTCCCCCCCTAAAACAAACCCCAAAACTTTGCTTTGCTTAATCATGTTTTATTAAAAAGTTTGTTTACCTTGTTTAGTTATTAAAAGTGGCTAGACAAGATGTATTTTTAATTAGTGCAGCACCGCGTTTTAAAACCATTTCAGTTCATAAAGCTAAAAGTGCCTTTGCAGTTTCAAAAAAAAATGCCCAAGGGTCCTTATAGTTAGTTATACTCCTGTTAATCGTCTCGTTTCAGCTGATAACATGTCGTCAGTTAGAGTGTTCAGTTCAATTAAGCACGTATAGAGTTTCATTTCTTTGCAACTTCAGCAGTGACACAAAAAGCAACGACGATTGAAAGAGAAACAAGTTACTCGTTAACTTTCGTATTTATAATGACTAAAGGCGCTGTAAGACTTAAACCCACGACTTCTTCAGTCAATCGAGCAGTAATTGCTCTGGCTGTTGTAGTTTTATTGATTGCTTTTGTCTTGTTCATCGCTGGAGTTGTTCTTTTGCACAATAAATCCTGTGATGAGAGCCCAAAAGCAAGCGCTTTAACTCACCAACACCATGACCCAAAATGTCGATTCTCCGAAGAAGCAATGCGAGTTGGTCTCATGCCTTTTCTTGACAAGGTGAAATTATATTACTACGAGTACAATCGCGATAAGATAGTTGGTCATCCGGATCTTGAGGGAGAGAGGTTACGAGAAGCTAAATTATCTCGGTAAGTTAACTTATAGTATTAACAACTCCGCTAAACATATTTATATACAAGTGAAATGACTCCTTTCCGTTTTTTTACATAAGGTAATGGAGATCTATAAATATCAGTTTGTCAGTGATAAATTAAACCATTGTGTTATATTAAAAACACATTGCCTAATGACTAATGTACCGCCTAGTTACTGCGATTGAAGAATAGTTTAAGAAGGTCAAGGTTAGAGAATTAATTTAGGAAAGATAAAAACCTTACAAGACAAGAAGCGGTTTGGTGTCCTGCATTGAGCATATTTCTTAAAATGGAAGCATGTTTGCAGATTTAAGAATCAACTCTTTTTCCATTTTGCACTGAAATATAATGAATCGTACTACAGTTATTATTATTATTATTATTATTGTTATTATTATTGTTATTATTTCGGAATACACACCAGGTGTCGCAACATAAATGATTTTAACCTCTTTTTTTTCTTATCCAGCCTTTCACCCTTTATTATTATTATTATTATTATTATTATTATTATTACTATTATCATCATCATTATCATCATCATTATTATTATTCTTTATATGATGGCTTGTTGCGTTTGAGTTTAGTAAGCAACTAGTATTTAAGTACAAAAGATATTATCAAATCTTATGAAAAGTCGGGAATGATCAGATTGTGGTGACAGCACTAAAAGGTATTTCCCTTCAAGCAAGGTTTATTACTAAAACAATAAAAGCAAAAACCTTTGTATCAGCAAAAGTTAATTGCAATTGAAGATCGATTACAACTTAGCTTCATGTTTATTCTTGTCCAATCAATGGTAAACAAAGATTATTGTAAAGTTCAAATGCAACATGACCTTAGATCAGATGATAGCTTTGGAAGAAGAACACGCTTTTTCGTGAACAGTCTGATGTTTAAGCCGCTTTCTCGTTACCCATATCCCAAAGGAATGTGGGTCAGATTCCTTTCGCCTGGCTTGGAAATGAGTGAGTTATTGCCATTTCAGACTATATGATGGTCAGTACTTGTTCATTCTTTACCGTAGTGGAAAACAAGTTTTTAAACATGAAGGTGACACTTTAAAAATATAATTTTATGAACTTTTCTGAACTTCAAAATCTGTAAGCCAAGATCAAATTTTTCATGTATAAGATTAGATACCATAAAAATCTTCCGCATCAGAAAATTTTAAATAACCTCTAAATGAAATTAAATGCTTGTAGCTGCAAGAGTTTTAGCTTAATCCACTCTCGTTTGCTGTAAGCTTTGTGCTCAAAAAAAAGAGCACTCTTTGACACTGTGTTTCATGAGCGTGCATCCAAATCTGAACACATGCTCACAGGCAGCCTATTCAAACAGTTTAAAGCTACATCATTTGCACTGGATTTTCAACGGCCGATCTTGATTGAATTTCCCACCAGAATTGGTTTCTTTTTTGACAGATAACCTCCAAAATATACAATAAAGACGATAAATAAATGTATTTTGCTTACATCTAAAAAGAATGCGAGACTTTGCTCGCAAATTGCAATTCGAAGCAGCAGAAAGAATAAGTAGAGAGAACCGTATTGTCGTGTCCGAGTAGGACTAGGATGAGGCACATGAAACACTTGAGAGACAAGAGTTGTTTCTTGTATCGCCATCAAATTTGATACGCTCTTCTCGTACTCGCCAAACCGTTTCCTCACGCATCCATAACTCTAAAGACGCACCTTAAAAATGGACCATTTCTTATTTTAACATGCATGATAAATATTAAATTTTACTCGGGCTTCCGAGTCTTAAAATACTCTCTGTTTTTCTTCTTTTTTTTTTTTGGTCACCAAAATGGAGGTCATGGTCCCAGGCGTTCCTTGCCCAGCCTTCTAAAACTGGGGTCTAGAAATGCGAAGGTATTGTGTCCATCGAGACTACTTGTCGATCTTCTCGAACGACGGAATGATGTGTTTCGCAAAGTAGTTTTGGAAAGAATCATGCTCTTTTCTTTTATCATCTTGCTTGGCAAATGTTTCTAATATCGTGTACAGATTTTATAATAAACCAGAAATGAAAAGCAACTTAAAAATGCAAATCACAAATGTGCGGCGCAGCCGCTTGCTCACAGAAAGAAAAGAAAGACCGGGGAAAAGACATTAAAATGTTCAACCACTTCACTACAACTTCCTTGAGTTAATGCCAGCACAAAAAAAACAAAAAAAAAACATAGCAATCTTAATGCCGCCGCCAAGAAATTAAACTGAAAAAAGTGGAAAAAAGTTAAGGCTAAGGTTGCTGGCTTCTTTTGAAAAAAAAAGTAAAGTTTTTCTGATACTAGGATTTTCTTAAATGAAATTTAATGCTGATTCCAAATCTAAAAAGTAATATTTGGTGTCCCAAGTGCTCGGTTTCCACATAATTGCCATTTCAAAGTAAAAACTGCGCTACCCTAGTAATAACTAAAATGAAGGTCGGTGAACCCACTGTACGATATCAAATTAAATTGGTATTTTTGACAAAATGATGAAAAGAGACTAATTTTTCAAATCTCAGTTTTTCTGTACCCTCAAAAAAGTATTTTAATGTCGAACAAAAGTGCAAACAAAAGTCTATATTTGCAAATGTTCTAGCTAAAACTTTACAAAAATTTGATGTAGAGTTTTTGACGTTTTATCAAATAAGCAAAGTTCAGGGTCCCGTGCGAAATTTAAGGGATTTGTCCTGTTGAAGTTCAAAACCTGAAAGGTATATGATTAATATAATTCGTATTTATACATTCAGAGGTTTCTGTGTGCGCGCTCATAGTAAGCTCAAATATATACATGGAACGTTAAAAAACAAGGCAAAACGCTTGCGAACGGTAATACTGAACTCTATCAAGCTGCATGTAGAAAAAACTTAGTAACGGTCATCTAAAGAACCCCAAGTTAACGCCACAAGTGGCGTCTAGTTCTACAAGAGGTCTCGCGCCACTCAGTAACACGCATTGGAATCTTTTGTGTTTGTATATCACTAAATATTTAAATGTCAAACGATTTATTTTAATGTAAATTGAAAAAAACTCCCTAACTTGACATGAGCTTGTTTCAAGGGTATCAGTCAACTTAATATGATATTTACCAATATCTCTTTCCCCGTCCTCTTCCCTCTTTCCCGTAAATCCTGAAACTCCCACAATAATGGATATCACCTTTCCTGGAATGAATAAGATATTTATCAGAGCTTTACCCCACCCACCCACCCCAGTCTTCCTTACCCTACCCTAGCTAAGTCCTGGATCCGCCCGTACTAGTCATACAACGCAAGAAGGTTTTGATTTGAATTAATAGTGATTTAAATTCATAATATACTTTTTATTGCCCCAGGTATTCACCTTACAACCCCGATCCTAATCACCTTAAAATCAAAACAGACATTTCGCTACATCTTCTTAATGAGGTAATGAACAAGGAAATCAACGAAGACAAGCTGAAGCCGCGGGAAAGCAAAGTGTTAGCACAGGTTAGTCAGTATAGCTTGGAGCTAGCTAGATTCCTTGTCCTTGACTTTTCTTCATGGAACATAAGTTCTTTGTCAGTATCTGTGAAGTGTTTGTTTCTTTACATTCCACGCTGGCAATTGTATTCTCCCCAAGCTCTTCAGTGATCTCGGCTGTATCAGCAAAGTTGCCTGGGACATCTGCGTTTTTCCTTGTGGGTTCCACTCCTTGGCCACTTTGGCAATGTAACTTCTTCTCATTGTGGGATCAACCCATCTCCAACTCTGTTGATTCCTAATAAGTTTGTTGCCACAGAACCTAGTTACTTTTCTTCTTATCAATCAATCAATCTAATTTTGATCCGGGTTTATCCCCATAAACGAAGGTGGCCGTATTTACCCCACTCTAACTGAAATCTCTCCAACTCCCACTCTCCATCTCGCTTGATTCATGGCATCCTCCTTCTCCAAACGAACACTCTTGCTTTACTTCTCCACTTGCGTCTTCCACGACTTCTTTGGTCGTCCTCGTTTCCTCTTGCCCTTCACTTCATACTCCAACGCTTTTCTCAAAACATTGTTTTATTTATCAATTCTCTAGGTGAAGCATTATTTACAGAACAACTTTGGGGTTCCCTATGACGAGAACTACTACGGAGGCGACTGGATGATGGGTCCAAACTATTTCTGCTGGCAACCAATCTGTGATGTACCCTACAGCATCAACTCTTTTGCTAACAAACTTTACCCTAAAACATTTGAAGATGTTCAAAAGATTTACAACATTTTACGCGCTCACAAGAAAACATTTGAACAGTACAGGTTAGTAAGTTTATTCTTGTCTATAGCTTTTTGATTCCTTTTTGTTTATTGTAGTTTCTCAAAGTAGCACTCTAACTGAAGAATATTAACTTGGCTCCTTTTCTTTTTTGATACTGTTTTTCTTGGCATTAGAAATTCATTCAATGCACGATCTACTGTCCAATTCAATCTGAAAAAATAATCATGGAACGTGTATTTATTTATCATAATAAGCTATTTTTCTCTAAAATAATATCGATTCCCCTGTTGTTTATCGAGAAATGAGCTACACAATCATTTACGATTACAGTGGCTCTATATAGAGCCACAACTTTCTCTCCACTCTAGTTTCCACTGTGTTGTTAACTGGACTCGAAATGATTGTCAATAAATATCCACTATTTAATTAGTCCGCAGTAGAGCTAAAGTCGAGTGGAACAAGTCGTGTCAAGTGTCTTTCGAGTACACCAAACAGTGTTCTGCGGGAGTTCCAAAAGAGGATTTTTTTAGATAAAAATTTTCTATTCAAAGACGATTCTTTCAAAAACACAAATGTGATTCTAACGTACTTTGTATACTTTTTTAGGAAGAACATGGAACTAGGTGTTCTAACTGGCATGGTACGGGCAGTGGAGGATTGCAAATCCGGGCTAGACGCATTTAAAGAGAAATACCATGAAATCGCACTGTCTGGTGATTCGTCAGGTGTATTTAAAGAATGGTGGACGGCCAAATATCTGGCTCCTGATTTCCTGCAGTCACTAAACAAGGACGTCGAACCGAGATGGAAAGCTCTTTATAGAAAGACTATCAAACAATCAATAGCCTTAGCTCTTGAAGAAGGGATAGGAAAACCTGTTCTGAAGCTAATACGATATTTGGAAATTGAACATTCAAGCCACTGTCTCCCCAATAATGTCTCCAGGTATATTTTGCTACTCAGTCTCTTTACATAATTCACAAAACAGAAACATTAAATTTGTAGATAAGTGTGTTGAACTGCGTTCGTTCATTAAACTTTCAAATTCATGTATTCAGATCGTTCATTTATATGCGGCTGTGACCATACTAAGTGATCGAGGTCTCGAAACTTTTTTATGCTCGGAGCCTGCATAGCAACAAGGTAATTCACTTGGTATTTTGTGAGAAATTTATATTTTAGCTTTAATCTTTTCAATTTATACGCTTATCATTGTTTAAACAAAGGGGGAAGATCGGTAATGTATTTGCTTCTGTTTTGTATTTTCAAAACATAAAAAGACATTTATATAGCCCTATCTTAATAAGCCCTGCATTCCAATTACGCTCCTTTGCTTTGCTTTGAGTAACATATTGTTTGGTTTTTCAACTCAAAAACGCTAGCTATGATAACTTACCGAAATGCGCGCCATTTATGAAACAGGTCTTACAAAGGCTTCAAAATTATTCAATCCTGTTATTTTTTGAAAACGTCTAAACTCCCTTATTTAGCTAAGCTAAATCCTTTACGACACAAGTGACCCATGGTGCCAGCACTTATCTCCGGTTTCTGTAATTTTAAGCTGAGCAGATAGTCTAATTCGCCCTGGATTGAACATTAATCCATCGCCGGTTAGCTCCTAGCAGATACTGGTATTTATTTACCTACCCCGGAAGGATGGAAAGCTGAGTTAGCTTAGGCGGAAAAACTCTCCCTGAATATTTAATCCGTCGTTGAACTTCTGTTTTGCCCCTTTTTTCCCATGCTTTTTTGCTTATTTAATTTGATATAGAAAACTATTAAGGTTTTACCAATGAAATGCTTTTTTTCCCTATCATACATAAGCACAGTGGTCAAATGAAAAGCCTCCGTAACTAGCAAATCGTAAACTTTTCTCCAGAAATCTTTTCTTTCTTTTCTTTTAAAAACATTCGTAAAATATAAAATGCAAGGTTGTCATTCAATCAAAATACTGCGAATAAAGCTGAACCTGACTGTGAGTTTAAGATGTTAAATGAATTTTTTCCTATTTATAAAAACAGTACTTTATTTGTTTACTAAGGGTCAAATATAATCTTCCTACCGTCGTGCCGTCGTATCAAATTCTTTATCTGTTCAACAGAACCATAAGCATTTGAACTAATTTACAATACATCATAACGTTTTCAGTGGACTTGCCAACCTTCCAGTGGACTATGTGTACACAAACCTGGTACCAAACAAGACAAGACGGACCACTAAAAGATTGCCAACAGGCCAAAGATTGAGCGGGAAAACAACATACAAGAACATTTTACCATTTTTTACGACATTTAATATTACCCCTGAAGAAATCAACGAGAAAGGACAAGAGTTGCTTGATGTATTTGCTCCTAAAGTAAGATGTCAAATTATGAGGGAAGGGGGAAGGAGTGGAAGTGAGAATGTTGTAGATTAGGGTGGGAGCGTAAGTAAAATAAGCGAAGGACAGCGCCTGACCTAACCAATTCTACAGGAGCTGCAGCTTTGTGTATTGGGAGGGGGATAGGAGTTGAGTTTCGGGGATGAATCGGTCGCCTAAACTTCAAAATTTACGGTCTTTGAAAGGGCAAAAAAAGGGAAGAGAAGGGGAGCTGTAACCCACCCTTCCCACCGTGGTACGGGCTTAGATTGCTCTACCTTTGGACCTTTGATTATTGCAGCAAGTAGTGTAATTTGTGAAAAGAAGGAAAACAAGCGCAAATGACGAAATGATAAAAATAAAAACCCCATACGATATAGTTCTTGATAAAAATCCCATTTCGGATTTTTTTTTTCTCCCCAAAGAATCCGTGTAATCACACGCAATAATCCAATAATCCAATTTGAAATTTTCCCAAAAACACTGCAGCCAAAAACTTAGTTCTTCCCACTATCAACAGTCGGTAGCCTTCCGTTTTTCTACAAGCGTTTTTGACATTGCTACTCTGGTATTCTTGTTCTTATCCAGTTTTATAACCTGTTCAATCCACACCCATCTCCTTTTCCTTCTTGCCTCATTTCGCTTTTTCTCTGACGAGGGGCCAGCAACTTTTCAAGATTTTCTTTAGATATTTATATAGAAAGATATCCAGGATCTGCTAATCGTTTTTGGTCATCTTCCGCGTTTCACTGACGTAAAGTAGGATTACTATCTATTAACCATGTTTGATTTCACATCGTTTTAGATACTAAAAATAATGTTTCCTTTTCTTCCATTAGACAATTGAGATTGCTCAGAATGTGACAGGGATCACAGACTTTACGGACGCAGTGCTAGCCTTTGTCCATATTTTACATCTCGATGACCAGTGGCATAATCCTCAAACTTTTCCCGAGAACGAAAGCAACTCTCAGGCTCACGAGATTTGTTCCTCAGCAGAGAGAGCCAAGAAGTACTGCCCAAAGCGTTGGGAAGCTCTCCAAATATGGTCAAAGTACGTTCGCTCAGTGATGGGCGAAATATTACCAAAACTTACACCGTATTTCTATTTTACCGGAGAGAAGATAACCGCAGCAAATTGTCCTATTGAAATGGAACCTAATTTTAACCCCTCAAAAGGAACCATGTATTTCAAACCTAGTGACTCCAAATGCAGTCGGCCTTCCTACTTCGGACTTCCTTTCTTTCTTAAGGAATACGGGCCCAAGTATCAGGAGTGGTCTGTTATTGGTCATGAGTCTCGTCCAGGCCACCACGTACAGATGCAAGGTAGGGTTTAGCACGCTTTGGCGAGATATCTATTTGATAAAAGTTAAATTGGCCGATTGATCGGCTTTGAGCCCTCAGGCTCAGTTAATTTGATTTTAACATGTTTTTTGGTGGGAACCGTGAAAACAGATCGGTCTGAAGCACTCTACTTCATTCTATCCTGTAGCACCAACAATGACGGTGACGGAAATGACAAATAAAGATGACTGGCGCAAGGCATACTAACTTATATAAAACTTCAATTGGCGGGAAAAGGGGAAGCGTTTGTATCTCTTGCGCGTTGGCCTAGAAAACATATCACCTTTAATTTTCAATCCGCGACTTCTATTTTCAATTTGTGACTTCTGTTTTTAATCAACGATTTCTATTTTGAACTTGCAGTTTCTATCTTCAATCAGCGACTTCTATTTTTCATTCGCGAAATTATTAATTTTAGGAATTTTTATTTTAGTCCCCAGCTTCTCTTTAAAAACCCAGTTTCTTTTTTTTTTATGCCACAATTTTTCCGAGAGACGCTTAACTATAGCCCTACAAACTTGTGTTTTCAAGACAGCAGTCAATTCCGATTGGACGAACTACGGCTGTATAGACATTGACTACTATTTTAGCAGCTATATTGCTCTTTTTGTTTTGTCCAAGAAAGGCCTTTTGTGTTCTGGCGCCAGAATATTGGGTAAGAGAATAATCATACGGTAGAGATGCACTGATAGCAACCTATATTAACCTTGGCCTCACTTACTCCACAATAATACAGATATCAGTGAGCGTTTTTCATGTTATATATTTGAACTAAAGTGTTACAGTCCGCTTCTAAACGTCATCTGGGCCACAGAGGATGAAGGTCCGTCCATAGTAGCGAATTGAAAATAGAAATCGCAAACTGAAAGTAAAAGTTGCGGCCGGATTGAAAGTTAAAGGTGGTGTCCCTTCTAGCTAGATCACCACTGTATAGTATCTTTTGTAGTCTGTCGCTTTACTAAAAGTAGCGATTCACTATACCCAGGTTTGAAGGCATACTTTTTTAAAATTTTGATAGGTAATAAAGCTAACGATTTCCGTCGAATCGTGATTTTTGACAGTTCTTTAGTAGTTGTTTTATGATAGCCTTCTATCTCAACTATAGAAGCTGAGTTGCTTAAACTTAAACTTTGCGGATCTGATTTTTTTGATTTTATAAATGGCAGCTTCTTGTTTCCTCCATACTCAAACAATTTGATTTATTTCTTTTATCATAAAGTAAACCCCCTGAGAATCGAATCATTTCCATTCGCAACCATAGTCCATAGTCAAATTTTCCAAAGTACCCTTTGCGTAGGTCATTTGCAGAAAAAAATTTCTTTGCAATGTCAGAAAGGTTGAGTGTGTCCGTAATTAATTTATGGCAGTGCATTAGCATGCAGCTGTTCAGACGATCCGGTCTCATCGTGCTTCGTAAGTATGTCTTTAGTCTTCGGAGGGTAGAAAATATGCGCTCTGACGTTGTTATATACTTTAGCAAACGTTTTGGCATTTGGGAGTGTGGTTGTCGACAGATCCTAAACTCACTTTTTCAATAAACAATGAAGAAAAACTGCAAAAAATTAAAAATTGTTTGAATACGTGGGAACTTCGAAGATTAACATTATTAGGAAAAATCACAGTTCTTAAAAGCCTGGTCGCCTCTCAGCTTGTATATATATTGTCCCCGTTGAAAACAAACCAAACAGCAATAGAAGAAATAAATAAACTATTTTACCACTTTCTATGGAATGGCAAGGGGGACAAAATAAAGCGAAACATTATTATTAATGACTACCCCAATGGAGGCCTGAGAATGCTGGATATAGCATCCTTCAACAAAGCGCTAAAAATTACATGGATAAAAAAATACCTGGACAACGAAAATCAGGGCAAATGGAAAATATTTTTGAATCGAGAACT
>JANCMA020465858.1:0-10724 GCA_024336925.2 Zoanthus solanderi | reverse complement strand
TATATATATATTCCTTTATAACGACTATATCTTTCGTAAAACTAAAAGGATGCCTTTTTGATGGCTGTTTGTATCCCTTTGAATTCCAGTTACTCATACTTTTTTCTAATGATAAATAAATAAAATTGGATAAAACCAATATGTAATTGCTATTTTTTTATTTCTAAAATGAACTAGAGATTTGAATGCTATCCAAAAATAACTATACAATTTAGTGATTTCGGGATGGTTGGATGGTTGGGACACCCAGCTTCAAAATCTAAAATATTAAAATAAAATTATAGTTTCTTATCCGGACATCATACTATAATATTTGTTTTCACTGATTGTCAAAAGCCATTTTGAAAACTAAAAAAACCTTGAAATTAGTTCGTTTTAACATATAGTTTTAATCCTAATTTTACAATACACTTCAGTTTTGAGAAAATCAAATGGTCACGTTTACTATAAAGTTACCTAGGTGTATTTCTTTTCTTTTCTTAATCAATTTTAAATAACCATGCGAATCTTGTAAGAATGAAAGAAAAATCTGATCATGCACTTACCACTTTCGAACTGCACTGTACTACAATATTTCATCCCGTCATTGCCATAAGGGGCACAAAGACTGTTATTACTTTCCGTAACGTCAGATTTCTTAACAATATTTAAAATTTTGTCTTCCTCATACTGAATCAGGACATACACTAAAAGAAAAATGTAATATCAAGCAATGGTTCAGTTACAAGACGATTTCAACGGTTACATTTTTAAAAATCCTGCAAAATCCTTACCTTCATCTCCAAATGCTGAAGTGACAGTTCGCTTCCGTTCGCTAGATTTATGAGCCATTTAGAAACAGGGAAGAAACAGAAAATTTGGAGTATATATTTAAAAATATTTACGAAAACTATTCGATCGAAGCTTTTTTACCGAGTTTTTCTCGCGTTCTCTCTTCGCTTGCGAACTAAACAATCAATATCCTGCTCAAAGCCCGCGATTTGTTGATTGGCTGCATTGAAGTCCGTAACCAAAGAGGATCATGGGATCGGTCACTTACTCCAAGATTCAGTGCATGAAAGGGTCCTGTAAACGAAACAAAGTATGGCGGAGACAAAGAGACGAAAACGCAGAGGAAATTATTTGCAGTGTTTATCAAATCCAGCTAAAAGTACACCGAATGTTTTAATCGTGGGAAACTTGTCTGGTGGCAGTTCAGAGACCATATCAGAAAAAAATTATGGCCAGATTGAAGAAAGCAACGATCTTATATCATCAGTATCTACTGGAGGGCAGCTCAATCTCGAACCATTCTCTGACGAAGAACAAGATACAATGGATCATCCTTCACAAAATACGTTGGATTCGATTCCGATAAGCATAAACACAAAGAGTGTATCGTCCTAAACGATAATTTAATCTTTACTGATGTCACAAACATGTATTAATTAGAAATCTAGAACACTAGAAACTACAACTGACTTGAGCAAGATTGTAAAGGAGCAGCGGGTAAATATCTCTTTGAACACTATGAATTCAGCACTTTTATTTAATATTGATGTAAAACTGAATGTATATTTAGTAATGTTCTATATATGTGATTATTTCAGATTTCGAACCCTACCTTTCTACATTCTACTATCATAATTATTCCAATAAAGCGGTTTGAACCAACGGTGTTATTACAGTCGTTCAGTCAGTCATTACACTCAGTGACACAGGAGAAGGGAGCTGTGAGGGATGTGGACAGCTCCCTGGACATAGAAAAAGATAGCTACATCCAAACTTGCAAGACGGTTCTCGGTAAAAGCGAAAGAAAGAGGAAAGCCTGGATCACAGAGGGAGTATGTGGTTTGGTCAATCGCAGAAGGGAGCTATAGGTGAGGTGCGGTGTTAAATCAGAACGTCTGATCAACAGGTACATACGGGAATACTCAGAAGTGCATGACGACGTCAGACAAAATAAACTACTTTTAACCTTTGGCGCCGGCAGTAGTAAATATCGTTCTCACAGAAACGATAACTTTCCAATTATGCCATGATCTCAAATCAAGAAGCAGGACTTCAACGATGCAATGATTGTCACCATTGGTAATTACCTGAAATTTCAACATCCCATGCAGCAACAAGAAAACCCAATTTGGAAGGAATTCTATAATGTTTCCTGTAGCAAAACTAGAAATGCCCGTTCTCAACTTCCAGGAAAAGAGCCAAAAACAAGCTAACGTATCCTTGTTTTTTGCATAGAAAAAATGTTTCAGAAACAAAAAGTCTACATTCACAATAATGTTTAATGCTAACAGTGAGTGCAACGAACCTTCTTTCACCCATAGTTGGCCGAGTTACAGCCATTTGAATGGAACAAATTTCGTGCATAAGTAGTTGCCTTGTTTAGGCCTGATAGGAATTCTGGATAATTAAAACATTTCTGCGGCATGGAGTTCTGCCCATCTTCAATTCATAGATTTTCTATAAGTATCGAGCCACCAAAACCTAGCTACTGACACATTTCTGTGCTCGCTTGATTTTTAGAAGTCAATACTTGCCTTAAATACCTCTGTAGGTGCAAGATTCCATCCACAGAACGGCAGAGAAATAATTTGTCCCATCATTTTTCGCTGTATGATATTTTAGCGATTAAATCAGCATGATATCACATCTCTCTTTTGGGTTCTTTCAGAAGATTGCCTCGAGCAACCATTCTGGCCCCAAGCCTGGGGGATTCTTCAGTTGAAAATGGCTCGAAAAAACACAAATACTTAGCGAACTCTAGCTTTTGTGACAGATTGCTGAAAAAATTGCACTCAAATTAGATGACGTAATACAAAAGCTTGAGCCCCACAAAAGCTTGGGAATCACATGGCAGATGACCGGGAAGTTCAATACGTCTATTGGCTCAGTAAAGGATGATGAAAAGAAAAACACAAATAACATATTTATACTCGGATTTAAACTTGGAGTAACTATAAAGCTAATTTTTCCAAGTTTGACACAATTAGAAAACTGGTAAGAGGCGAACCATTTGGTTATTTTAAACAAAGTGTAATGGATTTGAATCAGGGATCACCCAAGACAAATCAGACAGTGGTCAGCGTGGGGTTTGAGCCCGGGACGTCTGCATACAAATCCAGCATCCTGAACACTGAGCCACGCTGTCTGCCATCCTGGCCACTGAGCCACAATGCCTCCCACCATGACCACTGAGTCACACTGCTTCCTTGGGTAAGGATGAAAGGAAGATCACAATAGAAGAGAAGTAACTTCAGATATTGGCGGAACACTTCCAAGAAGAATTTAACAGACAAGGCACTACAGACCCCACAACCTTTGATGATGGACCACAAGAACCAATGGAAAGTAACTGCTCTCCACCAACTAAATCAGAATATATAAGTGTTATAAATATTAGATTTAGGAAAAACAAGGCCTCAGGTGTTGGCTGAATAACCAGTGAGATGTAGAAGGCAGACCTCCAAACCAAAACAGATTATCTACACGATCTGTTCTCTAAGATTTGAAATTCAGAGGACATCCCACCAGACTGGTCTCAAGGGCTAATTGCAAAGTTTCCTAAGAAAGGGAACAAAGAAAGATATAAATGGCGGAGTATAACACTCTTGTCAGTCTCAAGCAAGGTTTTCTGTTAGATTCTGCAGAGGAGACTATCGATGGAGCTATCGATATGTTGCTACGGAAGGAACAGGCTGGCTTCAGGTCAGGATTGATCACATTCTCACACTGCGGAATATTCTTGAGCAGTGTTCCTAGCGGAATAGTAAAATCTATGTCAAGTTTGTAGATTTTGAGAAGACAGTATCTAAAGAGTCTATGGAAGGTCTTGTCTTGTTTCCTAATAAATACATCAACATACCCAAACGCTTCTACAACAACTTCTCGAGTTATGTTATCCGCAACAGCAAGATGTCAGATTGTTTAGAATCTCCGGTAGAGTTAGACAAGGATGCGTTATGTCCCCATTGCTCTTCCTGGTAGCGATACATTGGACAATGTGAAAGACAAATAGGAACAGACAACGAGATATCAGAAGAACTTTTTACTCTATTCTAGACAACTTGGGTTTTGCTGACGATATAGCACTGATCTCTAGCACAATTCCGCGGTTACAAAAAACGACTGACGACCTCACCAGATATGCCCAACAAGTGCATCTCGAAGTCAACAGTTAGAAATCTAAGACAATGTGAATCTCTGACAATTCAATTAGAGGGTGCAAATATTGAGAAAGTGGGAGAGTTTACCTAGCTTGGAAGCATACTGGGAAAGATGGATGCAACTGGGAAGGATGTCACCAGCAGGTTAAAGAAAGAAAGGGCAACTTTTTGCCAGCTTGAGAATATATGTAGGTCTCAGAACCTTAGAGAGACCACCAGAATCAAAATATGCAGGAGCAACGTTTTTTCCGTTTTACTGTATGGGTTAGAGTGCTGGGAAGGATGTACGGAAAGACAGTCATCAACTCTCTGCCTTCCACCCATGATGAGGAGAACATATATATGGTCTGTTGGGAGCTGCGAATATCAAACAGTGCACTGTATAAAATGACTGGCCCAAGGGACATTTTTGACAATTGTCAAAGAGAAAAGTTGGAGATGTCTAGACCATGTTAGGAAGAACAACAGCAGCATCACACGTGTATCTCCCCATTGGACACCAAATGGTGGGAAAAGAAAGCGGGGAAGATCAGCGGAGAAATCATCCAGACGAACCATAGACAGAGAGATCAAGAAGACGGGGAAGACCTGGGGATAGATTGAGAAGTGTGCGATGGATAGAGGGAAATTGAGAGTTTTGGTCTTGGCCTAAGTGCCACTGAACATAAAGAGGATAAGTAGGTAAGTAAGTAGGTAAATTAGTAAGTAAGTAAGTAAGTAAGTAGGTAAATTAGTAAGTAAGTAAGTAAGTAAGTAGGTAAATTAGTAAGTAAGTAAGTAGGTAAATTAGTAAGTAAGTAAGTAAGTAAGTAGGTAAGTAAGTAGGTAAATTAGTAAGTAAGTAAGTAAGTAAGTAGGTAAATTAGTAAGTAAGTAAGTAGGTAAGGTAAATATATCTTTATATTTCGAGCAATAGATAACAACTCAAATAAACACCTATCGTAAGGGTGTGTTTATGAAAGTTCAATACATCAAAAGTTTATTGACTGTTCCTGGAAAGCTTTACAATTTCCATAAGAATAACTATACACTGTATGTTTACCTGAATTGTGACAATGTTTGTTTTGTTTCTTCTTTTTTCTCCATTTTCTTAAGCACTGAAATGTAACTCCTAGCACAAAAACCACAGCTAATAAAATTCCAGTCCATTTAATACTTGTCCAAAGCGGGTCACTCTTCGGTGTTTCAGTCTTAGTTGGCCGTCGTTTAGTCTGCGAATAAATTTCAATATATTAACTATAAAATCACGAAAATAAATTTCAGAAGAATGTCATTAATGATCGATTTTAACGAGATATTAATTATTCAATAACGATGGCGCTTCTGGAGCTGCATTATTGATAAGTACTGTAGGATAAGTTCTTTGTGGCTCTTGTTAAATTTGTCTAACCCTTTCCGTTCCAGTCATTTATCATCACCGAACTTCTCCTTAAATAACACATACAAAATAAGAAATTTGCTCATAAGAACATTAAAATTTATCAAACCAAGCAAACTACTGAAGAGTAAAAGTAAAATTATCTCACATTTGTTCAAAGAAAAGTATGGACTCAATTTGGGAAAATTTAAAAATACAACTGGGACTGAAAGGGGTCATTCTTTGGTGTCTCAGTCTTAGTCAGCCGCCGCTTAGTCTCCAAATAGAGTTGAATAAATTAACTATAAAATCACGAAAATAAAAATAAATATAATGACAGATGCTTATTTTAAAGACATTAACTATTCAATAGCGATGGCGCTTCTCTAGCAGCTTAATTGATAACTACTGTTGGTTGAATTTTTTATGGCCCTTATTTATTTCTTTAATACATTTAATTTATTTCAACTTCAGTTTGTGCCATCCAATTCTAAAACACTTTAAAACTTTTATAATAAAAACGTTTTTGGGGATGCTCTCCCTCTTTACACTAAATCCCACAAACTATGGACTGCACAACATGCACCTCTACGAACCAAACTTCTGGAACTCAGTAAATGAAGAACTTAAATCTTCCAGCGCCTTTTCAATTAAGTTAGATCTAAATTTAAGAAGAATATTAAGGATAAGATGGCAACAGAAGATTACCAACGAGAGAATATTGAAAATATCGGGCATGGAGAACGTCAGTTGTGAAGTACGAAGGAACTGGTTAGGATATATACTAAGGAGAGAAGAAAGCAAAGACTGTAAGAGCGCAATTGGATGGCAGCCAGAAGGGAAACGTGCAAGGGGATGACCAAAGACTACATGGCGAAGAACTATAGAGAAAGAACGGAACACCGCTGGATGGTCAAGCTGGAACACCACCAAAATAGCAGCCAGAGATAGTAACAAGTGGAAAGAGAGCGTAACGGCCTTATGCGCTTTCTGGCGTGGAGAGGATTAAGGTAAGGTAAAGTAAATCATAATTCTTATCTGAATATTATTCTACTCAATCAACCGCCGTGATATACTTAAGTTGTTCTCGCCTAATATATACGGGATGATTTATTTTCTTATTTTAATTTTTTTTCCTCTCCGTCGCTCACTTTATTTAGTATTATTGATTTCTTTCCTTTTTTTATCTTTCTATTACTGTCTTTGGCTTTGTATTTTGTTAATAATCTGTACTCCTGACCTTAGCTTACCTATATTTATATTTAATATCATTGTCTAAAGGCGGCCTGTGTCGATGGGCCCTTATATATGGTTATATACAGGTGGCCTGCATTCATTAATTTGTAGACTAATTATTTATGTAATTATTGTTTCTTTTTTTGATTAGTTGAGCGTAAATAAATTGTTATTGTATATTACTGAGATATTTTGAATGTTTCAAAAGAAATAGAAAAACATTAATTCGACATTTCAATTTTACTTCTATTTTACCAACGCACGTGCAGATTGTTTAGCTACTTAAATGTCTCATTGAAGCCATGCTCATGAAATTCTTTGATTTCCGTACAAGGAACACTGATTCATCATAGGTTAGCTTCCAGCAGACGCTGTCACTCATTTAACTTTCTAAGGAAGGTTGAAAAAGCGGATTAGCTTTGGCGAAAAAAAAATGTCACACAAAGATTTAGATCTCGGCAGAGCCTGGGATCGAACTCGGGATCTTGTAGCTAGAAAGCAGAGCAACCTTCAACCACTGCCTTATGCTGCATATTGTTTAATAATATTAATTAGGTCTGCTATTTCACCTGCTTTTGAGTGGCGTTTTTTTCTCTCACATTCTGAGCGAATTCCGTAACTATTGCTTGATTCTCCTTCAAGTACACACGAAAAAGTCTTTCCAGTTTATCTGCGTTGTGATTTACGGCAGCTCCTACAGAAAAGGGATAGCTTATCACTTTATCCACCGTGCACCAGGAATCATTGAATAAATCTGATCTGTATCCAGCCACGTTGATATCCATAATGGCACTGTCCACCTCTCCTAACATCAGACCACGTGACAATGCGGTTAGATTTCCAAATCTAACACCTGTAAGACGTTTAATACAACAAGTTGTCAGTAATAATTCTGTTTCATGTTTAATATATAGAAAAATCTAACATGTGCGCAGGTTACTGATTCTTAAATTTAAGAGATCTTTTCTTGCGGGGCAGGTACAGAGATAATCAATTAAACTGTCTGGAACATAACGTATTTTACTACTACGATAGAACTCAAGTTTTGGAGAGTTTTTTGGTTTTTGTTCCCAGAAATTGATAAAGCTTAATATCAGGGAGGAAATTAATTTATCAATGTCTTTTTCGGCAAATGGGATTAATCTACTATTTTCTACATTAGTAAATAGATC
Organism: Zoanthus solanderi; assembly: GCA_024336925.2. NCBI lineage: Eukaryota > Metazoa > Cnidaria > Anthozoa > Zoantharia > Zoanthidae > Zoanthus > Zoanthus solanderi. Next base: position 2,808 of record JANCMA020465858.1, on the reverse strand, counting down.
AAAAAGTTCTTCGAATTTATTTCCGTAACTTTCTATCAGTTTGTTTTAGTAGTAGTAGTAGCAGCAGTAGTAGTAGTAGTAGCAGCAGCAGCAGTAGTAGTTGTAATAGTAGTAGTAGTAGTAGTAGTAGTAGTAGTAGTAATAGTAGTAATAGTAGTAGTAGTAGTAGTAGTAGTAGTAGTGGTGGTGGTGGTGGTAGTAGTGGTAGTATTGGTTGTGGTAATTGTGGTGGTGGTAGTAGTGGTGGTGGTGGTAGTAGTGGTAGTGGTAACTAGTGGTAGTAGTAGTAGTAGTAGTGGTGGTGGTGGTGGTAGTAGTGGTGGTGGTGGTAGTAGTGGTAGTGGTAACTAGTGGTGGTAGTGGTTGTGGTGTTAGTTGTAGTGATGGTGGTGGTCATGATAATTGTGGTGGTGTTAGTGGTAGTGGTGGTAGTGACAAGGTGGCCTTATTCCCCATACATTCTTGTAAGTTTTTGTGGTTAGAAATGAATCAGAGTTACATGTTGCTGTTTTCATATCAGTTGTTATAGTCTGTTTTTATTACCCAATACATAAAATTATGTGGTTAAAGTTTTTTATTCATACGCGTTCTAGGTTAAGTCGTACATTCGCAATGCACAAATGGCTGAAGTTTGGTACAAATCGTTTAGACGAGCGAGTACGAATGGTATAGTGACTGTTGATTCAATAAAACAAACATTGTCGGACATAAAAAATGAAGGACGTCAAGATAGAAATGGTTTTGTTGAAAAAGCAGCAAAAAGCTGGTTGGAGGTCATTGAAGATGCAGTGAAGTTGGCAAACGGTGCTATGAAGGAGGTCAAGTGGAAGGCTCGGTTGCGCAGTATCTTTGCACGTTTTCCAAAGGTAACAACTGTTCATCGTCTTAGAATGGATGCGTTTCCAGGGATTTTTTTACCGTTAAGGCTGGATTATTGTGTAGTTTCAGAACTTTAAACTGATATATTTTGGAAGAATATAAATTATACCGCGTGTTAGAAGTGGCCAGCTGCTTGTTATGTACTTTTTCTGGTCAGTAGCAGCAAAGTAGAAAATACCATTTCATTTTTGAGTGTAAGTAAAATGGTTAGCATACAATTATTTATTCCCTAATTTATACATCTAATTGTTTTTTTTAGTTAATTATATATTAATATGTAGAAATTTTAATTTATTTACTCGTTCTTGTTAATCGGTTCCTATCCATTCAAATAAATGGAAGCTCAAGGGGGTTGTGCACTGATCAAGTTTTTGCTAATCCATGGAGCTTGTGAATGAATGCCCGGTCAATTCTTGGTTTTCACACAATCCCAAGAGACACAAAAGACAATAGACATAGCGGCCATGTTGGCGGTTCCAAACAAAAGAAATAATTAAAATTCTTTTAAGAGTACACTAACATGGCCCCCATGACGTCACGTGAAAAACGGCAATATGCTAACTTACTATCATTTCTTTGATAGGATGGCTGCGGTTACCTGAAGGATGGAAACCAACATTGCATTTACGGCAAGAGAGTTGTTACAATAAAGTTTGTGGTGAAACCAATCAATGATCGACCTGTTTTCAACTTCCCCTACACTTATGCACCGGTTATACCCTATAACATGACATCCTGGACCAACACTGGTTTCCAAATTAAAAAGATTACAAGCGAAAATCCCCTCGTGGTTGCTCAACGTATTAATAACCCAGACGTTGTGATACAATACCGCTCTTTAAGGCCTTTTGCACATGATTCCGAGCAAGCGAACCTCGGTTTTTGCGTTGTAGATGTCAGAGCCGCAGATCATGGCAACTGGCAAGTAAAGATGGCAAAAGGAAAATGGGAAGACTTAATTCGCCCACACCGAAGGCGAAATGAAGAAAACGTTATGGAAGCGGTTTGCTTTGAACCAACTGATCGGTTAAGGTAACAGCGTGGTGTACAGTGGCTTGTTTTCGTTTCCTTGGCACCAAGAGTCCGTTTCATGCAGATCATTTACTTTAAGACTAATTCTATTTACGAGAAAAAATTTAAATAATGTTGAATTTTTTAGATGAAGCCTTTATATGATATGCTTTAACATTCAAAATTTCATTTTGTAGATCCCTCCAAGATGGAGGTTAGTCTAGTGTCCTTCTTTGTTTGTTAAACATTTCCATTTCCTTATCACCTTTACTGTAATTTTAAATAACTCGCTTTAATAAGAACCGCTTGCCTAAAACGGCACAAAAATGAAAAATAAATTAAACACGTTTATTGTATTTTAAATGAGAAAAGTTCCAAAATATATCCCATTTGATATTTAAAGTCCCCCCTGATTAACATTGATAGTAATGACCAATGTCCATTTGATGAAGAATTTCAGTTAGATCTTTTTACAGAAGGTATAATAACCATTCTTCAACCTTTTACAAATAGGTTTGTTCCAGCAAACAATATAACATTTTGGAGGAACGACGAGGTTACGCTAAAAATCCTGGCGTATGACGGAACGTGCAACCATACAGCCAATAACAAAATCATTAATATTACACGCTCAAACTCGTGTTATTCCAAAACGTTCGCCAAGGTTATAATGTCTCGATATGGCTGCAACAGGAAACCAGGTTCTGGCATGGTTTTTGATCAATGCGGAGAGTGTAATGGTGATGGAAAAACATGCCTTGGATGCGACAAAAAACCGAATTCCGGTGCATTCATTGGTATGTTTTGTAAAAAAGATATAATAATAATAGTAATAGTTAATAATGATAAAAATAATAGTTTTTAATGATAATAATAATAGTTTTTAATGATAATAATAATAATAATAATAATAATGGT
>JANCMA020465751.1:0-10725 GCA_024336925.2 Zoanthus solanderi | reverse complement strand
GACTGCTGCATTACAGCATCAATATACTGTTTTTTTAACTGATTTGGCCTGCGAACATTAAACAGATTAATAGAACAAAGAAAAATATAAAACACTTTGTTTGTTACTGACTTGCTATTGATTTTAAACTCTCTTCGTAAACTTCAAAACTGATGATTAAAATGCCAACCATAAACAATTTTGAATAAATTGCAGCTGCATCCCACATTCGCTGCACGCTAAATCTAATATAAAACAATGTTTGTGCAGTTGGTGAACCAAGACCGTACTTACTGGGATCATTTCTATAGTACGTGTCCCGTCTTTGTTCCCCAACAAAGGCTTCGACAACAACCACGATGATGATACAAAGCGTTCTCCTCTGAGCGTGAAGCGTGTCTCGAGTTTTGTCTTCATTGACAAAATACTCGAGACAATTGAGGAACGTTCCTTGACTCCCTTTAGTAGAGTTAAGGAGGAGGAGAACGCATTCAGAGTGGTTGATCATTACTTTTCATAAAAACAAATATTAAATAGAATACACGGGATGGTACATTGTTTCAAGATTAGCAACTGCACATTAACTCATCGAGATTCAGATTTTGTTTGAATTAACGCCTACTCCTGGTCAAGTTAACGTTACAGAACGAACAGCTTTTAGCTCTAGCGGGACTGCCTGGATGAACAAATCGCCGCGGACTATATTAGCAAATCCTAATTAATAGAACAAGACGCGATGACTCCAAGCCATAGTTATATTAATATTCTAGCTAGATATGTGAATGATATATGTTCAAAAAGAAGGATGTATCAAAACCATATGCATTCGACCTTTTCCAATGGTTGAGTTCTTCTCATTTTTAGTTTAAAAAATTCCAACTTATTTTCTCAGTTAACACTGAACTCAACAAACTCTACGTACGTAATGTACAAATCAAAACAGGAAAAGGTCCTTAACACTGGATCCAGTGTTAACTCAATTCGAATTAACAATTCAATTCGAATTCAATTGAATTCGAATTCCTAAAAATTGCTTCAAACTTGGGTGATCTTGAAAATAACAAAGCAAGATTCAAGTAGTCCATACACCCTCCTCGTTTTGTAAGTAAAAACCAGGATGTCACCGAAACGTCGGACTGTTATCGCTAGTTTTTATTTTTAAATGTTTGTTGAAATCACTGTTGATTAAAGCCATTGTTACATTTTTAAATAAAAAAGAAGGTAAAATATTTCAGTTAATTGTTGTACGAATGGAAAGCATTATTCGACTGGATACAGGTCGTTTTGCCATCAAGAACCCTGAATAGCTTTGCCTAGGTCTTTAAGACATATATTTGAGACCGTAGATCTTCACTGATCCGAAAATGCCGTTTTTTTCAAACATGGTTTTGGCCATGTGAATCACTACAGGGTTGTTTTGTCAAATCGTGGTTCTTAATTTGTCAGTGAACGGATATGTGTTGGAGTCGGTATTGAGTTACAACTTTGGGCATAATAAACAACTAGCCTTTGGCTGTCTTTTTATTATTGCCCTTTACACCGTAGACGAGTCCCAATAAGGACGAAACAGCTGTCTACGGTTAAAGCTGCTGGCTTGGTCCGACCTCCGACTCATATTAGTTCGCTGACAAATTAATTTCAGCGTAGTTTTCCAGCCTTGCATTTTATTTTACTCATGTTTCACACATTTTGTGGCTGGTTGATCTTCTTAGATCCTACGTGATCCGGCATTTTGTTCACGGTATTCATCATTTGCAGTCTATATTTCAGTTACAAAATACGCCGCAAATGCTGTTATACTTTTTTTTATTAAAAACCAAGAAAATTTTGCTCATGCTCAGTGTTCTTATTTTTTCAGCAATTTGGGCTCAAAATGCTCTTATCTTGTTCTTAACTACCATGTACTGATTTTTAATAGCTGAAAATCAACTATAACGCCCTTAGGTGCTGTTGTATGCTCTGTTTTTCTTGTGATTGAAGGCAGACAGTATCTTCAGTGTTGTTTTTGTGAGAAGATAGTGCAAGAGTTCTATGAAGTTATTTCAGTGGTATGACTGGCTATTATTATGGACAAAACCAAAGGTCAAAAGTTTTTTTAAAAGTTTTTTTATTTTCTTAACACTTTTAGTTTCATTAGTTCAGTCTGACATTGTTCTTAATTTGTTCTTAGTTTTCAGGTGATTTGAGCCTCACTGTTCTTATGACTTTGTTCTTAACAAAAAAGTATTTTATTCCTACACGTTCGTATTCTATAGTTACTCCAGATGGCGAGAATAAAAATGCCCCAAATTGAAAAGCATATTAAGAAAATATCCTGGGAAAGAATGAAAACCTTATAATTATATTTCGTACACAAAAGCCTTTCATAAAAGGAATTTTTGTTCATCAGCAAATTTTCGTCATTGGCACTTAACCGAAAGTACTAGTGTTCATTTTTACTTGTACCTATATGCAATTTGCAGTTACATGCAATGCCTGGAGAATGGAGCGGGAAATCGGCTTCTGATAGGCTCGTTTAGTATAGGCAGGTAAAACAAAGTAATTTTCCAGAAGCAGTAATTGATATTTCAGATCATTTAAGACAGGCTTGGGGAATATTAAGTTAAGTTAATTGCATGCAAGAATCAATAATCAATATATCGATACAAAAAACAGTCAGCTCCCGTTTTTAAAATACATAATTAAATACAGGGCCATATTGCCCAATACTGAGGGCTTCAAGTTGGCTACTAGGTAGCACGTTTGTGCTATCTTTACTTGAGTTCCCGTTTAATACAGTTCGTTAATTTGATGGCCATTAGGCCACGAATAATTATAACTTCAGCTCTCGTATTTTATTCTAAACTATCAATAGACGTGAGATCTGTTTGATTTCTTTTGATGCAATTGTCAGTGAATTACAAACTTGGGGCTATAAAAACAAAATGTTCAAGAAATTCTATCGACAGTCCCACTGACTGTGTTTACAAAATAAACAAGAATTGATACAGCAACTAAAGTCCGGCGTTTCTGTTCGGAAAGCACGCACCTATATTTGTCTAAGAGCAATTTTGCCGTGGGAAAATATAGCAAAGAAAACATGAACCGCAATTTAGATTATTTGAAATTTCGGACAAGCTGTTTATTTTTTGCTTCCAAAGCGATAAATCTTTCACACTCAAAGAAGGATGGCGCTAGAAGATAGGTCTCACACGTTGAAATATTTCATTATATTTTAAATGTTGAAACTTTATTGATTTTGGAAATAGGACGTGTTTTTATCGCTTTCTTCAACGAACGGAAACCGGTTAACCATTGTACCTAGTCTTGTGCAAACACTCCATTCCGCGCATTCTTTCACACCTAATTTTTAAATTGTGTTCCCATAAAAGCGCAAGGCGTGAGAAAGAATTATGACTGATCGCAATGGTTTGCCGTGGGAAACCTGGTTTATTTGCGGACACTTTTTAAAATGCTAACAAGAGATTTGCGCAAAGAGAGGACAGAACTTCAGACAAAGCGAAAGGAAATCGTTTGAACTACGTAGGTGATCTAAACACAAACCAACGGTTGTCGGTAAAAATGATTTTTATCGCAGAGATAAAATCAGTGATAACCTTAGCAACGCCCATCCATATAGTCTTTTTCAACGCCTTGTCACTGCTTACGAGATCCGCCGAATTACAGAAGACATCACGGATTCGTTTTCATGTTGTCTGGGAATTTTTTTTATAGCAGTAAAATTTTATAAGGGCTGTGGGCTTATTCCCTCCACACCTTCACAAGTCTCTGTGACTGTATCTGTTTACGTGACACCGAAAAGAATATTTCTTCCCGTAAAAGTCATTCCAGAAAAGGGTTAAATTTAGTTTTCAATCATTCTGGTCTGTTTATAATTTAAATTAAAAAACTTCGTTAAAAAACTAAAACGGTGACTCCTGTAGTCTAAAGCTAAAATGTAAACGAAATTCCTGCACAAACTGAGTAATTATGCGGTCACCTTTTTCATGTAAATTTATTTTAAATTCATTTGGAACGAAACTTGTATTATGAAGACAGCTCCTAAGCAGCATTTTTCTGGGATAAAGTCTTAAAAGAACTGACGATGAAGAACCTCAATCGTTAGGTAAATTAAATGATTTACAAAACTCAATTTTGATTTTTATTATCGCCATAAGTATATAGTGTAAAAAGCTTACGTTTCGAGCGTTAGTCCTTCGTTAGAGCAACTGTAGTTTAACACCTCAAGGTTGGAATGTTTTGATCATCACCGTAAGTAGTGTAAGGAGATGATGTTTCAAGCGTTAGTCCTTCGTTTGAGCAACTGTAATTTAACACCTCAAGGTTGAAATGTTTTGATCATCACCGTAAGTAGTGTAAGGAGTTGATGTTTCAAGCGTTAGTCCTTCGTTTGAGCAACTGTAATTTAGACAACTCAAAGTTGAAATGTTTTGATCATCACCGTAAGTAGTGTAAGGAGCTGACATTTTGGGCGCTAGTCCCTCGTTAGAGCATCTATAAATGTTTTGAAAAATAAGTCTGGAGAATGCAGGAACAGCTAACAATGACAGTGAGTGACCAGGCCCTAGTTGGCTAAACAACCTCTCCAATCGATGTTTTTGTAGTCTATAATATTTTTTATCGGATGTCCTGTATTGTTGTATTTTATTGTTTTGTATTTTATTATATATATTTCTGTATTGTATTGTACTCTGTTGTAGTGTGCAGTATTTTGTATTGAATTATGTTATATTGTACGTCCTGTATTGTATTGTACTGTACTCTATTGTATCAACAGTATTGTGTTGTATTGTATTATGTTATTGAGTTGTACTCTGTTGTGTTCTTAGTTGGTGTTTTTTGTTCTTTGTATTGTATCATGTTATTCTGTATTATGTTATATTGTGCAGTATTGTAGTATGTTTTATTGTATTTTATTGTATTGTATTACTTTGTGTTAAACGTGGTTTTGTAGTTTTACTCACTGTGAATGAACACCTTAGATATATAATTGTTTTATGAAATTTTGTGTTTTTAGATCCAAAGCTTACGATTTATAAAGTGGAAGCTGTTTATGAAAGAAGCGAACCGACAGTGAACAAGACTTTTGTATTCTTATCAACTCCCGGTGCAAGTTGCCTCCGAAAGCTATCATGCAACGTCACCTCTGTCAAACAGAATTCAATCATCTTGTGGAACATGACCGTTGGTATAAACCCAGTAAATAAGACAATAATAGGTTACTCCTATGATACACTAACCGAACACCTAAACATTACTCTAAAGAGCAATATTACCAGAAATTTCACAGCAACTTACTACCATAAAACATGCGCCAAAACTAAAGAAGTTACTTATGGCCTCGCGTGGAACATTACTCTGAGCAATAAAACTGTCAACCACAGTGTTATCCTGATTAATTCAACAAGCCAATGGTACGTCGACAGCAATTTCAGCGTTTGTAATCGCACGACTGAAGAGCCCATTACGACACTTAATTTTCATACATCATTTAATAGGAGTGGCTATAGAAACACAAGTGGCAATGTATTTCTTAACATAACTCACCAACCAGCAAACTTTACGTGGCTATTGTATGGGGTTCATAACATGACAAGAAGGTCGACAAATGTCTCATGCAAGATGAAAATGCCCTACTGGAGCTCTGGTCTAGTCAACCACAATATTACAATTAATATGACGTACATAAACATAACCTGCGAGAAAGGAATCAAAGTTGAAGTTCAAACAAACCAAACATCAACTCTAACCTTTTATAGCAGTTATCAGAATTTGACCCATAAAGCAAAGCAAAGCATTTCTGTGTTCTATTTTAACGGCACTTACCTTAACAGGACAACAAAGGTTAATGCAACTTTTGTATGGGAACCTCAGTTGAAAATGTCGCTCCTAAATCTTACTCACCAGAACAAATCCTTGTCCATAAACACAACATGGAGCCATTGTTTGGCTGTAAAGAATGTAAGCATGAATATTACCTTCATGAATCACAGCCTGGTACTTCTTGGAGTCTTAAGGAATTATACCACGGAAAAAGGCATCTGCCTTAACGGAACCTATCAGAATGGCACGGTTGGTAACTATACTTTACTAAGTACTTGCCTGAGCTATCACAATATTACAGGGCAAAAATCCCTAATTTGGAATATCACAAATGAGAACAGAACAGTGGGTGTCAATACCACGTGGTTTGAACGTCGTAATCTCAGAGGAGTCCTCATTAACTGCACCTGCAGGAACAGAACACTGATGAATATGACTGCATTTCACACAAACTCCACAACAAGACAAACGCTGAACTTCAACATTAGCATTGGTAACTACACAGCGGAACTTAATCACACCTACTTCAGCACTGTGTTTCTGGACTCTATAGACCGAGTCACCAGTATTAATATATCTCATAAAGTTAAGAATGGTACTTTCGTGTTACTTAATAACAGCTACACTTTTACATTGTACAATGCTACAACCAAGAAGGATGTAATTTTAAACCTCACTTTTTGGAATAGAACATACGGAGCACAGATGACATTCTGGAACAGGACTTTAATTGAGAAAAACGCCTGTTACATTTTAAATGTTCTTGGATACACTCCAAACAGGACACTTAACTGGACAGGATCATTGAGAAACACTACAGAGATTTTGAATGTAACCTCTTTGTTTAGATACGAGCCGACCAAGGTCTTGAACCAAAGTTTCATTTTTAACCGAAAACTCAACCATTTCAACATCTCCCTGAATCTTCATCCAAACCTCACAATCGCTGTGAACAGCTCTGGGACATTCAACACCAATCTCAACACCACCACTAACGTCACAGTAAGGAATAATACCATATTGTGGCATGGATTTGTATCCAACAAGGTAAGCCATTAAACTTTGTTTGAAAGATAGAATAAGTTTATGTGTTAGTTGAAGTAGATTTATTATTATTTGAAAATAACTTAGTGTTAATGCATATTATAAAATAATTTGGATAGTACGTCCATACGTATTAAAAATTAAAACACTCAACATGGGCATTTTCAGGTATGGCTTTGTTGGTTGATCTCGGCCTTTACAATAATGCTTATGAACAATAGGCATTGTTAGGAGATGCTATTCGGAAAAAGATTAAATGAATGTACTTTTTTATTTAGGTTTGGTCTGAGTTTAGTGGTAAACATCGCTTCAAGAGTTCTTCTAAGCCAAAATTTAACTTCCACTGGAAAGTGTGGCGGACAGGCTCTGAGAGCTTTTTCTGGGTCTTCGTGTTCTGCCTGTCTGCTCGAGAAATTCCGGGCTATTTCGCCAACATAGGTTAAGCTACAGGACGTACCGGCGCCAAAATAAGCAGCACTTAATGGATGGTTGGTTTTGACCTTTAATTTAAAGAGGGATCGAATTTTGCGTATTTTCCAAATATTACGGAATTGTAGTGGCCTTGCGTGAAAAAAGTTTGTTTGTTAATCAACTTTTTTGTCTCGTCTTCATAGCCACTATATTTCTTTTTAAAAAGACCTCTGTAAGTCACAGATACAACGAGATAGAATTTTTAATACTTTGGATACAATCTCATATTTGTTTATTTTATGTTACTTTCAGTCTTTACTAATAGTGTCTTTTCTCATTGATGATAGCACTTGGTGTCCAATTTGACGATGTTCAACCGTACTTTGGAGCTTGTAAGCCGAACATGCAACAAGACTCGCACTCTCCTTCTGAACGTGAGCACGTGGCATCATACTAACCAATCAGCCTTCAATGGTTCTGTCACATGGTTTCTCAACGCCACTAACATGATAATGCACTTAAATTTCACTAGAATGGCTGAACCCCTGAATGCAACTTGGTACATGATTGTTTATTCTCGCAATAGACATCATTTCAATGCAACCGTTTATCGAAGAAATGGCACTCAGGTAAAACCAAGATGTTTCATATATTATTACATGTTGAGGGCCCCAAATAAAATGAGGAACTTCAGCCATTTCTATTATTAAGATCTCAGTCCGGCTAGATGGCCTAAAATTTCAGCCAGGACCCTTTTACGAACGATTCTAATGCAGAAGTAAGGTGTTTATCTCCAGTTTCTGCAATGTTCAGCTGATGAGAGTCTTTTGACTCCCCCTGGACGGGACACAAATCTATCGCAGGTTAGCTCACAGCAGATCCTGGTAACGGTTTGGTTTATATCAAGTAGATTTGTAGAGGGCTAATCTAAGTTTATTTCAAGACGACAGTTATAATCTTTGGACTGACAAATTATAGATATAACACGAGAAACAAAATTCGATGTAGGGTAGCTGTGAGCAAAACAACCAGCAAACCTGTTTCTATAATTTTGTACCCCGTTGTTCAATATCCAATTTTCACTAACCTAGAGTTAAATTTTTAACCTGTGTTCTTGTTTCCAAACTTACAGACATAGATTTGATTTTTAATTTCTGGGTTAACAAGTTGTATAGAAAATCTAAACAGTAGTTAACGAGAGCCGTTAACCTTTTCTTGGAGAAGTTGCTACTGCTTGAATTTTTTCTTATCTCGTATCAAGAAATGCGATTGCATTCGCACCAAATAAAGTTACCACTCTCTTTGTTTGTCCATTTCCAAATAAGGAAAAAAAACCTTATTTGGAGGAACTCCTCTTAAAAGGAAAACAAAAGAACACCTGCCAGCAAGATTTGAAAACCATTCATTTGAGAATTTGAAATGCAGATCTGTGTCCCATCAAACGATAGCGTGTCACTCAACCACGAATTCTATTCAATCTAAAATGGCCATTTCTTGATATGCCAGGATTAAAGGTAACTAGTATTTGATTAACCCAGCCCAGGTTTTCCCTGCTAGTTGAGGTTTTTCATGACGCTCGTCATTCCACGCCGTGAGAGACATTTGCTAGCAGGGAAGCCCAGAAGAGAACCCAATCGGTTTAAATATCATAAGTAATAGTGAAGTATAATGTGTTTTTACCCTTTTTTATGTGGTATCGTTTATGTGGTTGACAAATTATTTATTATCTTTGAAGGTTTATAATGAAATAAGTCAGGAGTTGAGAGAAGATGGAAAACTTTACAGAAGATACAACAGCACAACATTCAAGGCTGGGTGGCGCATGCTAAACAACGCAACCTTCAACATTCCTACCAAGCTTCTTAACATTACTGTCAATGTCACTTCTGGTTGCGTGAACGTTACCATCTTGAGAAACCACTTCCGTCACGTGCTGAAAAACGTCACGCAGGCACTGAATTCATGGAATTTTACTATCAGAAATATCACGCAAGATATCCATAACCTAACCAGGTACCTTTTGAACGTGACCTCAGAAAGCCTACCAAGTGTCTCTGCAAACTATTCTGCATATTACCATAACCGTAGTTTCAATTGGTTTCGGTTCTGGGTAGACCTTCAAAATGTGATCTTAAACATATCACAGAGTAACATATCCATTGAGAACATGACTGAGGAAGTTATCGTAATCTTGAGAAACTTTACGCAGAATATCAATTACACTCGACTTTTTCATAACTTGACAACCGTCGTAGCCAATGAGACGATACCCTTCACCAATCGCACCTTTAGGAACATAACGCTGGAATTACAATGGATCGTGGGGAACTGGACTGAACTTCGCATCAATGTGACACGTCATTTTACCTCTTGGATGAACGATACGGCTGTTATGATCGGTAACGCGTCTATGTTAAACAGTACTATCAATCAGCAGTTGATGAACCTGATTCCAGTTTGGCAGAACATTGTGAATGAATCGTTGAATGGAACGGTTCACTTGGCTACTCTTATGAAAAACATCACACTGTCTCTTCGAAATGTTACACACAATGTCACTGGTAAGACATATTTAGTTATTTCGTAACCAATTGCCTCCTTTTGATTTTTCTTTTGTGCTATGGCAAAAAACCATAAACTTAATAATCGATTAAGCTAGCTAAATCCTTTATAAGCCAAGTGGCCCATGAAGCCGGTGCTTATCTCCTGTTTCTGTATTGTTTAGCGGATGAGAATCTTTTAATCTCCCTGGACGAGACGCTAATCCATTGCAGGTTAGCTCCCAGCAGATGCTGGTACTCAATTACCTACCCCGGAAGGTAGCTAAGGCAGGAAAGAAGGTCACACAAATGTTCAAATCTCGGCAGAGCCGGGAAGAGAACTGGAGACCTTGTGTACCAACCACGCCCTCCCAATTGATTAAGACTTTTACCATTTTAGTGACTTTCAGTTAGCTATTAGCACGTATGTGTTACCTTTTCGTGATGTTTCTCATTTAAGCTTCATGCCACACGTATTATCCTTTTACTATTTCTTATCTTCTGGAGGAACCTGAGCCTGTTTATTAGCTTTGACATGCTGACAAAGCCTAAAAAGACCGAAACAGCAGTACCATTGTTGCTAACATTCAGGCTCAAACACGCTAGTAGCTAATTGACGCCACTATATTGAGCACTATGGCCACGTTGGTAGCGGGCTTTAACCTTTTAAACTACCATAAAAATAGTGAGCCTGATTACTAGCAGCCATAAACAGCTGTTTCCGCCTTTTTAGGCCTCATCAGCATGGCATAGCTAGCAAACAGGCTCAGGTTCCTACAGAAGATAAGATGTAATAGTGAATGTTAGCAGTCATGGGCAGCTGTTTTGGTCTTTTTAGGCCTAAACAGCACGGCATAGCTAGCAAACAGGCTCAGGTTCCTACAGAAGATAAGAAGTAATAGTGAATGTTATCAGCCATGGACAGCTG
>JANCMA020465644.1:0-10726 GCA_024336925.2 Zoanthus solanderi | reverse complement strand
AAAACAAAACAAAATGTTACAAGAAAATTCTTTATGTTCGAATGGTTTTCACACGGTGAGATATTTCAGTTTATTTTACTTTCAAATAGTAAAACTAGAGCGCCAGTTCTCAGTACTTGTAGAACTCAGTTCTGTCATCCTCGAGCTTTTGTTTTGCTTGTTGGCACTTAGCAGTAGCTATTACTAGTATATAGTCGTCTTCATCAACAGCAGTAAGGAAATTAAACTCATCACAGTAATTATCATGATTATCTGCACTATCCACAACAATATTACCCTCACCATCATCTTCCATCATCGTCGTCTACAGCCATCATATTTGTAATCTGCTAAAAATCATCGTCATTTGTAATTGTTTTCATCATAAGCCATCAATAAATGAAGTTAAACGGCCAGATTGGTTGTCCAGCGTGATTTGCGAGCACCTTAATTTTTGCGCTGTTGAAAAATGCAGGTTTTTGGTAAGTTATTTAGTACACATCCAAAATGCAGTTCAATCGGAACTCAGTGAGAATGTTAGCTGTTCTAAATAATATCTAATTTACGTTTACTTTATTAAGTTTGCACCACAGAACTTTATTTTGGATTTTGAGTTAAACCAAAACACAAAGTGCAAAGGATGCTAGACAACCAACATACATTTGGTAATGAAAGTTCAGGGCCTGGGAAGGACTGAAAGGACCATGGGCTATGGCCCGTTTCCTTGAACATCTGTGAGCCACTTTTGAAATTTATGGGCCATTACCAAAATTCAATGTGCCAAAAACTCTAAAATCTATTTGTCATTTTTGTCCGGAATGAATACAAGACAAGCAAAACACAAAGCCTTGGCTGCAATGCCTGCATGTTGGTCCAAGGAAATTTCCTTTTATCATTTGACAACAGAGTAAATAGACATTGTCATTGACAAAGAAAACCGTCCAGATTCGAGATAAAATCATAGTTTTATTTACACCCCAAAAAAATACAGCATTCAATTCAGAAACTCACCAGTACCATGTGGGTGGAATTAGGCACCTTAGGGCCTGTTTACATGGAGGTGGGGTAACCCGTCTAGCCGGGTAACCCGCCAAGGCGGGCAATCCGCCTGTTCATATAAACTCTTACTTTTTTACTGCTGCGTTTACATGATAAGTTTGGTTACCCGGCTAGGCGGGTTGTCCGGTCTGCCATGCTGAGTAACCCGCCTAGCCAGGTCACTTTTAACCATGTAAACGGTTGAAGATGGAGTAACTCGCCTAGCCGGGTCGACTCGTGTTATGCGTACGCATAAATTTATAAAACTTATAAAAATCTATAAGGACTTATAAAATTTATATAATTTATGAATTTCATAAAATTTTAAAAGTTAATGAAATATATAAGATTTAAAAAATGAATAGAATTTGTGAAAAAATTAAAAATAACAAACTGCACTTGGAAGATAACATTTATTATTATTGATCTAATGCGTTTTGTTGTATGCTAGAACTTCATCCGAGATGACAAAAAAGTTAAAATTCCCACTATATAGCAAAATCGAAACAATGCGGGTAAGATTACATATCCGTCATTGTTAAGAAACGAAAATACTGTACAGCATAAATTAAAATAACACATGGGAAGATATATAACAATTTGTTAAGGATGTATTTGGGTTTCCGGATAAACGTTTAAAGACGCATAAGATCATTAGAAAAATAAAAGTTACAAGCTCACTGGTCGTTATTTTTGTAAAACTAGGTTACCCGGCACCCCAGGGTGGTAAGATTGCATGTAAACGCAAGTTTTTTTTTTTACTCGACCAAGGCGGGCAACCCGTCCAAGCGGGTTACCCGCCTGCATGTAAACAGGCCCTTAATTAGGTTACTAAACATTTCAAAGAAAACGTTTCGAAATAAATCTGCTCATCATAAAAACGCTGCGAAAGGCTCAGTCATTGGTTGGAAAGTTCACCACGAATTTATAATGATTTGTTTTTTGTTTTCTTAAAAACGTCAAAGTTAAAAACAGAACAATATTTATCTAACCTTTAACCATTTTGTGCTTCATCTCTTTTTCTGATACTTTTCCAATTGCCAAAGGAAACGTAAAAAGTTTTTCCATTTACCATTATAAAATGTTCTCGTTAACCATATAAAATTGAAAAAAACGCGCTTTTACGCCTTTGATTTACATTTCACGGCGCTGTAAGAGAAACAAATGTAGGTAGACACGCTTGATATCTTTTATTTTCTTTTGCTTGCCGTTCCATTACGACTGAGCTTTTGGTTTCAAATTTATATTCATTATTCTATGCTCTGCTCATCTAAACAATATGCAAACACAGTCTTGATATCTTTCATTTGTTGGTAGATAATTCAGCGTTCGCGAGAAAGCAAATTTTTTTTGTTTTGTTTTGCAATTACATTAAAAAAATATTATCGGTTGTTTAATACGGAAAACATTTCTATGATTCTCAAAGTATTAAATTAATATAGCTAACTTAAATTTAAAACTAAACGCGAAGGTGAGCTGTATATACTAACATGACCTTTTCTTATGCGGTAAGTCAATTCCATTTAATTTACATGCCGCGGAACATTTGGTTATGCGCAAGCGCTGATTTATTTGCTATGTGCAGGCGCAGATGAATTTGGTATGCCCAGGCGCAGGACACTTTCGTATGCGCAGGCGCAGGTTATGTTGGTATTCGCTAGCGCAGTAAATTTTCGTATGCGCAGGCGCATGTTTAATTTATATGCGCAAGCGCAGGTTAATTTGGTATTCGCGCGCGCACTTCATTTTTTTTTGCACGCGCAATGAAATTTGATGTTATTTATGTTTCGTTTTCACTAAATTTTTAACAAATTGTTTTCGACGATATACAAAATTTTTTCTCTGAACAAACGTTTTTGGGTCTATACAATATCGTTTCTTTATATAATTCATCTTCTTAGTTTTCCTAGCTGAGTATTTAAGATATTTACATTTGTCTGCAAATGTTGGGGAACGGAACGCAGAACAAAAAAACTTATTAACTTTTAAAATTCATCCTTGCTCGGCAAATTCTAATAATCTTCCGTTGTTGATAAACGGTTTCATGATAATTAAACATTGCTTTCTTTCTTTGAGACTGCGACAATCTTTGTAGTGTTAAAGTCTGGTTACTTAATTAATGAAGCAAAACGTTTAGCTTTCTTTTGATTGCTTCGTTTTCGAGTTAGTCAAACTAACAAGTTGGCTTTAGAAAAATGAAACAGTTTATTTTTTTGATGTTATCCATTTAATTTTTTTTTCTCTTGAGAGTGAATTACTTGTCGATCATCGTTTCACCACAGTTTTCCAATTTGTAGCTGGCTCGAAACCCTATTAAAGAAAAACTTCAACTACTTAGTTTATCGAGACAAAATACAATCAATAAACATGCACTCTCAATTCTTTTTCACCGTTACCATAATTGATGTTATATAACTATAGGTAATTTTGGGCTTGTCTTGCTTTTGAAATAATTTTCGAACTGTTAAAAGAAACCAAAAATGTTTTTCCATTTTCCGTTATCAGATCTTTTTGTTAGCAGTATAAAGTGGAGAGGGACGCGCTTATACAAGTCTCATTATGCGCATCTCCTAAAACGGCTTGCGGTCAGTCCAACAAGCGATCTCTGCTTCCCGGGCAGCAGAATGCTCACTGATACACGTCATAAGTGATCGGAGAGAACGCTAAGGTGCTATAGCAAGGCTGCTATTGGTCACTGTTAATTTTGACTGAAATATTTAGTTAGACTGTATCGCGTCTATAGACTCTTTTCACGCTGAGCGTGACACAGCGAAATCTTTGATTTATTGAAAAAAGGAATATTTGGCCAATCTCATCGAAACCTTGCATTTTTACTATTAGATATGACGAATTTGATGATGAATTTCATTTTTTGAAAAACGGAATACTCATCAATGTCACGCTGGCATGAAAAGGGTCTATTAGACAGAATTTGTTAGACTGCATTGCGTGAATACTAGAAACAAGTCTTTTATTCGACTTTTCCGCTTAAAACTTGCTGAAAATCGCTTTATCGGAAAGTATCGTCATATGTTGCACTTTGTTGTTTAATGGAAGATAGCAATAAATTTGCTCAAGATTCGAATGTCTTTGCGACTAAATTGGTAAACATTTAATAAGTGCCCCTCTCGAATAAAAACCCCGTGCGATTATTCGAATATATACGGTACGTGACGTTGGGTTGAGTACATTTTGGAAGTCTTACGGACAAAAGAAAATTCGTATTCTAAAACCATGGTCCTGAGAGCTTTGAGGAAGGTGGGATGCCTATACAACAAATGGTTGGAGTTCGTATACATTCAAGGGAAATGGTATGAGTTTTATATACTAGGGAGGGGGGAGGGGTCAAAATGCTTTATACATCAAAGGGAAGGTTAGTAAGAAGCTTATAGAGCATGTAGGGAGGGGTGGAGGTGGGGGTGGTAGTTTACACACAACGTTAATGGTTTTCTTGATTGTTGTTGCCCTCGACTCCAAATATTATATCAAAAATGGAAAGTGGAACCAGTCCTATTTACCTATCCTTTTCGTCAACCAATTTCTCATTCTCATTTGTTTTATTAAACAGTTATTAAGCTACGCTTTTAAAACTGATCTACACTCTTTCAAAGCTTCAAACACAGCAAGGAATCCCTGACGGTGTTGTCAATATAGAAATTACAAAACTAATCGTTGAAATGAACGCATAGCTTAGCTAAACTTTCACTAAAAATCGTCTTTGGCCATAGACAAAACGACCTGAGTTAGAACATAGTCAAAACGACCTTAGAAGAATAAGATCAGCTGACGTTTATGAGAATACTGGACGATTAGTGGTCAAATGAAGTTTTTTTTTTTCAATAGAAGCATATGATCTAACCTCACAAGTAAATTGATAATAATCTTAATTAAATACAACAAAAATTCTTTTGAGAAGCAAAGCAATTGCCGATGCTCTGGTTCTTGTACAAAGTTTCAAATTGACATCACTCTAGCTAGTGTTAATCACAACACGATCGTAAGTTTCCGATCGTGATCTGGACTAAAATAATGCTACAACTTTAGTTCAAATTGTTTGGTCAAAGCGAATGTGATCAAATTCAAAAAACATCGATTTGAAAGGGTACTATCAAGACCGTGCATATTTATCACCAAAAATAAAGTACAATATAACCTTTCTCGTAAGGCTAAAAAATATTATCTTATAATATTCACGAATGTATGGCGGAATCCTGTTCCATATCATCTTCTTATTTCATTATTTATTCGAATACGAAATGTTATATTCCCTTGGAGTGAAGTCTATAATAGGTTATGAATGTCTTTTTTTGCAAAGAATCAAGTATTCCGTTAATCTTCCACAGACACTTCCAAGCTCTCTAGGTACTAGAACTGAATTGAATGTAAAACATGATTAAGACTTCACAAATAAGAAAAAACATGCGTTCAAAATTCGCTTGCGACTGAAATGAAGTCTTCTTAGATTCATCAATAGTTTCATTCTTTGCACTCAATTACCACCGAGGCTCAACTAAAAAGTTGGAATCCTCACTTGAACCGTTTTTCGGCAAAAAAAAATTCTGGTTACCACACATACAATCCAAAAACTCATCTAAACGCTCTTTCCCATCGTCTGTAAAGAGACGGCGACATAGGATAAGATGTGTAAACAACATTTTGTTCAGTGTTCATGTATTTCATTGGATTGAGGTGATTGTGTTTTAAACCTTCAAAGTCGTCGTCTTAATGCAAGAAACAAAATTCTATGCCACAAATCAGTTCTACTGAGCTAATGTTTCAACACTGTTCCTTGGTTCGTTTCTTTTTAACACTTGTACTGTCTCCGCGGCTTGTGGTTTCGTTCGGACGATTGCTGAAATACTAACCGAACTCATACCATCCCTACTGTTGTCTAACTTGTAGTGTTGTCAAACTTGAAGAACGAAGCAGTAACTCTTGTTTTTGCGAGTAGGCACTCCGCATCTGAGTGTGAGACAAAAACATCAGTGTTTTGCATAACTAAAATTGAAGGATAACTTAAATTCATTTGTTACATAGCTAATGTGTTTTCGACTCGAAGGCGCGCTCTCAAATCGAGGTCATATGGATGAGTTCAAATCAAATGTAACCCGGCTGGTCAACATTTCGAAAATTGTTGACCAACCGGTGAACATTGCTGTCGCGCTGTTACGTTCGAGAGCGGGAAAATTTGGCGGGAAAATTGGTGGCCGAGCGTACTAAAAGTTCGTTTTTGCAATTTTGACTACTGTTTTCATTCAAAACGAAAAATGGAGCCCACAATGAAACGTCTTGCTCATCTTACAGATCAAAGATGAAATGGGAGAACTCCTTGTATAAAAGGATTCCAAAAACACTCAACACACCCAAGGACTGCTGTACGTTTGTATCTCTACTCTCATTCTTGTAATAAATCTGTTTTGTTTTAATAATTGTGGTTTATTTAATGCCATTGGTTAATGCTATTTAACAAAACACTTAATGACTGTTCCTTCGGGAAAGATTCAAATTAAATCTCAAGATTCTCGGGAAACAAAACAGATGTTTCCTTCGTGTGCAGTCATTACGTGTATAATGTTCAATTCTTAAGGAGTTTCAGACAGAACAAATACAGTTTATTTAACATCTATGGACAATGATGCCTATCCCAAAATCACTTGGATGGTCGCCTTATAATTCTAATCGTGGTCATCGGCTGCATTACTGGGCTTTTATTCAGAAATAAAACAAGTTCTCCGTGCCTTCATAACCTGGGGAAAACGGAGGCGAGTATTTGGGGGAATTCGAGAGCAGATCAGTGAAAACCCGAAATGCAGTCGAGAGTTTTAACCTGCCTGAGAATTCTCACAAGCTTTATCGAGGTTTGCACAGACTTTTCCAGAACAAATTACTTACTGAGCCTGTTTCATCTGCCACTCTTTCCTGAAGCACCTGACATTGACACCGATCGCTGAGGACCAACTGGTCTTGCAACGGATTTCTCACTTAAGTGCCTTCTCATGTTTGAATCTTCACCTGGTTGTAGCCTAGCATGACAAAAAACAAGAGAAATCGAAATTTTAGCAGCTTCCAGAGATCGCAAATACAAAAAGAAAAACTGTCTTAACCAACTCGATAAAGGGTCTAAAAGGCAATCTTGGTTCACTGTAAAAAATCCGGTCAAAATCGATCATGTAATTTAGACGTACCTATTGATACCGCCACGACCGGTATTTAATTTGATTAAATTTTGTTTTTATGGTTTAACCCATGGTTCGATAATGGCAGAGTCTACAATAAATTCAAACCCCTGAATATATGATCCAAAATGTCTTTTTTTGAGCTTTTACTCCAGCAAAAGTTGTCATTTACTAGAGTATAAAGTCAAGTATGGAAAGTCGATTACCTAATTATGGTACGTAGATTACTTACGTATGGTTAAGTAGATTATCTAAGTAAGATAAGTAGATTATCTAACTACAGTAAGTAATTATTTAAGTACGGTACGTAGATTATCTGAATAATGCAAAGATTACCTAAGTATGGTAAGTTCATTATCTAAGTATGGTAAGTAGATTACCTATGTACGGTAAGAAAGTTACCTGAATAACGCAAATAGATTACCTAAGTATAAGAAGTAGAATTACTATAAAAATACTTGCATTATTTACCTTACAGACTTCTTAGGCTCCTTCCTTACAATTTTATTACTAAGATACGCAACCCATATTTTCTGATCATCTACTGATGGAGCGAGGACAAGGAGATCCTTGGCCGACACCAGATCTTCGTTTACTGCAAAAAGTGAGCAGAAACATTTAAATCACCTGAAAAAAGTTCGCAAATAAACCATCTTGGGGCAGGAGAAATAATCTCACTAGCCAAACAAAATAAAAAATTAAATAGAATCTGACTAGAAAAATAGAATTGAAGAAAATCGCTTTCGAGAAACGATCAGATTAACGAGTAAAAAAAAAGACAAAGAAGTAGTATCACGGGCAGATGGACTGGGCCAATTACAAGCTTTTCGCACGACGTAACGGCCATGCTGGTGTACCCTTGACAAAAAAAATTGATTTTTTTTTGTTTTAGATAACATAGCCGCTACGCCTATTGGTATTTGTCTCTTGAGATTGTGCGGATACGTTGTACATGACACGCACTATAGCGACCATTGCTTTAATGTTCTAAATTTGCAACTGTAATTTAAAACTTGTATGGCCTGGTGGTCGAAAATATTTTATGGAGTCATTACTCATGCACAGTGAAGCGCAAGAGTTGTAAAATGCCCTCGGTTTCTTTTTTTTTGGTGTTACATTAGTGTATGAAAATTTATGTTTGCATACACTTATTTACAAGATTGTAACATTACGTTTAAAAGTTCCATAAATAATCATGTATTAGCGTAAGATAATTCAGAATACCTTCGACACGCCAGTGGTCGGAGTGATTGCAGAAAAATAAATGATAATCGAGTAGTTTTTAACCCAGAGAGTGTAACGTCTGAGGTTTAGTTAGTTGTATATGTGTATTTCCCATTGCGGAGAAACAAATTCACAAAATAATGACGTCACTGCCAATAGATATGTTACCGTTATATGTGTTGATACATCAAATGTTAAATGCTTTATAAGCCACGTGGTACAACGCGCCGACGCTTATCTCTGGTTTTTGTAGTGTTGAGTCTTTGACTCTCCCTGGATGGGCCACTAATCCATCACTGGTTAACTCCCAGCTAACGCTGTTACTCAATCCCATTTACCTACCCCGCAAGGATGGAAAGCAGAGTTAGCTGAGGCAGAAAAGAGGTCCTACAAATACAATCACGGCAGAACCGGGAACTGAACTGTGGACCTTGTGGTTGGAAGGCAGAGATCTTACCATGAGCACCAATCATGCCTGCCCATTAAGTTGATACACGCTCTCTAGATATATTACCGTTATACGCGCTGATACACGCTTCCTAGATATATTACCGTTACACGTGGTGATACACGCTTCCTAGATATATTACCGTTACACGTGGTGATACACGCTTCCTAGATATATTACCGTTGCACGTGCTGATACACGCTTCCTAGATATATTACCGTTACACGTGCTGATACACGCTTCCTAGATATATTATTGTTACACGTGCTGATACACGCTTCCTAGATATATTACCGTTACACGTGCTGATACACGCTTCTTCTCTGTCCACGTGATCTTTGTGAGTTTTCATGTGACAACCTAAAAGAATAACAAATAATAAGAGTTAAATATTTGGTGAGATTACGACTCTAAAAAAAACGATCAAATTAAAAAAATGTCAAAAGATACTGTACTTGTCATAGTTAATAAGATTAAAAGACAAAGTCAACTCAAACAATATACTTACGTCTACATTCTACAGCGGGAGGGGGTCTGAACATGTGCCAAAGTGGCTTGCTACACGAATCACAATTGGTAGGCATATGATAATTCATAGGAACGAATTGATGTCGCATGTAGTTTATCGTATTCATTCTCTCCTGGAACAGCAAATCAGACACACGATGGATTAATGTCAGTTTATAATCAAAGGTTCCTAAGAGTACATATAACCATCAAAGGGAACTGTGAATAAGGATACACTGGGTGAAAAGTCATAAGATTTGATTTTGATTCTAAACTTAAAAGAGAAACTTTTTTATAAAATGTGACTGTTCTTAAGCAGTTGCGTCATACAAGTTAATTTGCTTCTCGAGTTGCTCGTTACTGCATTTGTTATTATTTCGTTAGTAAATAGAACAGTTCCGGTATTATTTCGGAAAGTCGTTATCAGTTGGTCTCACGTTGAATTATCGATTTTGTTTACATCTGAGTGAGTGACAAATTTGCATATTCTGACCCACAGCAATAGTCGTTCCTCCGCTTCGCGTATCCACGACTAAAAATTGTGATGAAAATGTGATTAAATCATCCAGAAAGTGCTATAATTAGGATTGCCTGCTATTCATGGAAAGTTGGCTACATGGCCAGCGGTTGCTCTTACATTCAACTTATGTGTCGTCACTTCTGCTATATCTGCTAACGCCGCCATAACCGTTAGCGCAGATTTGTGCTAACGCCGTTTGCTCCCTCTCCACAATAACTCATCCATTGCTTTGCAATGAATGAGTTAAAGGACGACTTATCTGAAAGAGAAGCATGCTCCTGAGTAAAAAGAAAGGCTGACTAAAAGGCCTGACTCAAAGCTCAAGAAAGTTAATGCGACTCCACAGGGATACGTTAAAACCAGTATAAGCATTGTAAATTGCTTCATTTGATAACAATATTAACCCAGGTGATCTGGTAGCATCGCATTTGCGATTGCTTCTCTTGGACCCTGATTTCCCGTGTGCTTACCGCAAAGAAATAAGGGCATCTCCTTTTACTGATCCAAAATGGAAAACGCGTCAGATTTAACAAATGATATCACTGGAAAAAAGCCATATTGAACAGAAAATGGTGATTCGTATTATAAAGACTTGTAGTGGAGAAACCACGTGAAAGGAGATCAGTTAAAAGAGAACTGAAACCTAAAATTGTTTTTTCATCGTTTGAACATTTAGGCATAGTACAACAACTATATGAAGATTTTTTAAACTGTTGGCTGAGCAGTTCAAAAAAATTTGATGTTTTGTAACGAATCTACAAGATTTGATCGGCGGCTCAATATGTGATGTCAGCGGTTGTTTATGACGTAGGTTACGATACTAGAATGATTAAA
>JANCMA020465541.1:0-10728 GCA_024336925.2 Zoanthus solanderi | reverse complement strand
TAGCTCCCAGCAGATGCTGGTACTCATTTACCTACCCTGGAAGGATGGAAAGCTGAGTTAGCTTAGGAGGAAAAGAAAGTCGAACAAATCAGTTCCGATCTTAGCAGAGCCGGGGATCGAACTGGGGACCTTGTGGTTGGAAGACAGCAGAGATCTTACTAACTGCGCCAACCAAGCCCGCCCAAGGGAAAGTCTATACATATTTATTACATAGATATGAGTGTTTTACCGTAAATTACGCTACTCGCAGATTTCATATTAAACTACATCCGGGATACGAGTGACATATTTTCATATCTTCACTAGTGAAGATATCGCTGACGTCATTCCTTTGTTTTTCTTTTGTTTTTCGTAGTTGTTTTATTTTTGAAACACTCATATCTATGTAATAAAAAGGAAATTGCACGTTGGCTTGAACATATGACGTTTATCCTCTCGTGAAAAAAGGTTTCTACTCGAAGATAAAATTCGTATGTTCGCGCCACCGTGTAATATCCTCTATATATTAAAGCAGTTAATGTATGGCCCCTTGGGAAAATAGCTATAGTTTGTTTTGACTCGAGTCCTGATCAGGACTCTCGGGAAAACAAAAGTAACTGCTTCTCGAGGGACCTTACATTAAGTGTATATTGATTTCTGGTACTCTATTAAAATCATACAACTGCAAGCCGTTATTGAGATGTTGCTGTTGGTTGTGTGACTTGCCATATCTAACTTTTTCTGTTAAAGTGTCTACGAAATGAAACATTAAATTGTTTGATATCATTCTTTATACCCTTTTGATCCCAAATATCCGGTTTCGGCGAGTAGAAGATTTCTAATAAACACATTGTTTGGCCTCGAACTTTGCATTTTTCGAGTTGAAATGTCGCCATTTTGCGCGCCGCCAAAAAGTTGGTTTACATAGGCACTTTAAAGTCTATTTTTGTTTGCAATAGATATTCAGTAACTGTGCTTACTAATTAAGCAGGTGACCTTGATTGGTAAAAGATTAAATGGAATCGAAAATAATTTTTGGAATTGCAAACACATTTTTGGCATTCTATTGATGCACAATAACTGTTTTGATTTAATTTTCCATTTCAGTTCTTGGCAAATGCTGAGAGTTTTAACTGAATGTGTACAGATATATCGCATATTTACTATAGGTTGGTTCAATTTATTTAACAAATAACGAAGCCTTGGCCGTGTATTAAACTGTGATAAAACAAAGCCATTTCAGAACACGAGGAAAATGAGCCACAGGCAGCCAAGTGTTTTCTACATTTCTCGAGTATTCTTAAATGCCCAGAGTGTTTTATCAAAGTCTAATACACCTTTTAGGCTTCTTCATTTGCTTTATAACATAGACATACACTCCAAAAAACAATAAAACACGCTTTTTCTATGATTTATACTCTGATAACCAATCAGAGCGCGTGTAGAGTCCTATCTATTTATAAAATTGAATATATAGAGTGTAATTAACAATTATTCTCAGAAGTCGAGGTGAATACTAGCAGAGTATTCACCGAGATGCGAAGCAAAAAACAAACAAACAAAGAAACTATACAACTATACAAATGAACACTATTTTTAAATTATATTTGTGCATAAACCTACGCTAAGATATCTTTGCAGATTCCAATATCATCTGTCATATCTTCTTCCCCTCCACCCTCGAGGCAGTAATCGACAATGTTGTCACGACGAAATTCATTCTGCTCAAAGTTCTGTTCTCCATATTTGGAATGCTTGTGTTTCTTGAAGCACACAACCACAAAACATACTACTAACATCGAGACGACCACTAGTACAGATAGTCCTGTGAATAGAAAGCGTAATCATTTTCTTAAAACACAGAGCATTAAATATACAACTATCATAGCGACCATCAACAGCAAAATAGTGTATCTATGAATCGAACACAATAGAGATCTTCAAGAGTAGGGATAACCCAGTGATTTGTTTTGATCACTGAATTTCTTGCGGGCCGCCATCTTGAAATGTGACGTAGTTGCGTCGCAGTGCCAGACCCCCATGCACTCGTTCATTGCTATTGTTTTTAGCCTGGCACTACAACGCACACACGTTACATTTCAAGATGGCGGCCCGCAAGAATTTCAATGATCAAAACAAATTGCTTGGCGTGAACTATATACAGAGAATTATCAAATTTGAGGCCAAATCTGATGTAGACCCAAGTTGAGGAAAAGTCTTATTTGAGATTGATATTATTGGACAGCCGAAGTTTCCTTTAACAGGGATAATCTCATCCATCATTTATACCAGTTGTCATACCGATTGCAAGTTGTCCACCCCAGCGCCCTGTTCCAGGTCTTGGTGAAATAACGGCTCTCCCTACTTCACACAGCAATCCTTGGAACTCCAATGGACACTTACAGTGGAACATATTCGTCCCTTTGCTGTCGACCCCTTCAAAACATGTTCCGCCATTCAAACACGGATTTTTGGTACACAATCGAGGCAAACACCTGTAAGCTTTCCATTGGTCGTGACACCACATTGAATTTGGACATTGTGCCGTTACACACACTGTGGAAGAGCACCCTTCTTCTACACCTGCAACAAAATAAAAAGCATTCAATAGACAATACAGCTCAACATAATACACTGCATCACAGCCCAGAATAAATGGTACTAATGCTAAGCCCAGTACAAATAAATGTATTGAAAGACAACAGATATATTTTAATCCAGAACAAAACAATATAAAACAATACAGTACAACATAACACAACACAAGTCAGAGAATGACAACAAAAATACAATCCCAAACAACACAATACAATCTAGTACAAAAAAAAAACAATCCAGTACAATACAATGCAAATCCAGTACAACACAATGCAAATCCGATACAACATAATGCAAATCCGGTACAACGCAACACGGATCCAGTACAACACAATGCAAATCCGATACAACATAATGCAAATCCGTTACAACACAATGCAAATCCAGTACAACACAATGCAAATCCATTTCAACGCGATGCAAATCTAGTACAACACAATGCAAATCCATTTCAACACAATACAACACAATCCAGTATGACACAATACAAATCCAGTGCATCAAAACACATTACCAGACAATACAGTCTATTATAACACAAAAACCATCCAGAACTGATTCAATAAAGCACAAAACACTGTAACGCAATTAACCTAAAAAATCAATAAACAAAAAACAAATAACTGATGAAAGGTACAGGCAATATTTAGCTGAGTGGTTTCCCAAACTGACCTGTCTGGTTTATCAATAAATGGTAAGTTTGCTTAACTTACTTGTTGATGATAATACCCTAGCTATTTCAGTGGATCCTGTTAAATACATCGGATACCCATTCACTCGGAGATCCTGAATGCATCCAACAAAGTCATTTACAGCATTACGACGACGTCTTGATTTAACACTTTTAGGTAGACCTCCAACATAGGTTTTACTCGGATGAAAGGTGAACTGTGTGTGGGTGCCACCGCTTTTGCCTGTGAACAAACAAAACTAGTTCTGTCTGCCCGCGTATAAATCGAGTCAGTTTTTCTACGTCCCAAAAATACCGACTTTTACACGGGTAAACACCGAAATGTTACTCTTCCCTAGTAATGTTGTGTGGCATTGTCATCTCATTTGTCGTTCTTCTATATGTTTCTTGAAATTGAAATAAACCACAGTCATTAGATAACTTTGCCGATAATGTTGTGCATAAAACAAAAAGAAAACTTTATTTAGTCGTGGATATGTTGTGATTCATTTTTTTTCCTTGGTTCAGATTTTTTCAAAACCACTTAATTTCTTTCAAACTAGTTATTTTTTTCAGACCAGTTATAAAAAGTAAAAAAATATGGAAATTCCTTCCTCATATTCCCAAAAATTCCTCCACCCGTCCACCAATTTCTACAACCTACCTACACCTTCTTCCCCCAGTTCTTACCTTACATTAGTCGGTCACACATAATTTTCTTTTTCTTTTTTTTTTTTGAATATAGTCTTCACCAAGAATTTAACTACTGATTTTTGGACCTGTTTGGATCGGTAGTCCCACTTCTTCTCTACTTGACAAAGCAAGCAACCGTTGCCAGCATGCCAATTTTTCTCGATATCAGTAGTACGTTATTGGCCTCAGAGTGATATGAGAAAAATAAACTGGTTTCAAAAAAAAACATAGTAGTTTGGAAAAAAAAAATAAACTGGTTTGAAAAAATTTGAACAAAAATTAAAATTAAACCACAACAGATACATAAATAATGGTAAAAGCACAGTGCTTGTGGGATGTGGCTATAAGATGAACTCAAGTATAGACAGCACAAAATTGCTAGTAGCTAATTTGAGACACTATATTGGGCACTATGGCCACGTTGGTAGCAGGCTTTACCCCTTTAAAATACCATAAAAAATAGTGAGTCTGATTGATGTATTTGACAACAGATAAACTTCATTCGAACGGGTTTTAAAGATAATTAAATTAATAAAATACTAGGACATGTAAACAATGGCAGCCAGTGGGAAAATCTCTCGAAAATCTCTGATGGATTTAAAATCACTTTCAATGTATAGAGTTTTTATTGTAATATTAAGGATGGATCAGTTCTACTACTGATGTCTTTAAAATCCTTGTTCAAGCTCGCGTTTGGTTAATACTTTAGGTAACATGAATGCTCATAGGTTTGCTTATTGCTTCGCTCCAAATTTAAATTTTGCTCGTAAGATTCACATGCAACAGACTCACTGTTTATACAACCAGTGTGAGCTTGTATGGTCGATAGAGAGTAAAACCTCTTGGCATTCAACACCTTTAGTTTGACACATTAAGTTACATATTATGTTCTGACTGCTTGTGACGAGTAAATTCTCTCTAACATGACATTAACTTTGACTTCGTAAATTGACAGAGGTGTTCCGTTATTATTTCGGAAATCCAATATCAACCGGTCTACCGTTGACATATCGATTTGTGAGTGAGTGACACATTTGCATATTCTGACCCCAACAATAGTCTTCTTTATGCTTCGCATATCCACGACTAAAAATGAAAATATAGACACCACCGAGGGGGTTTGTCCAAATCACAGGACTGTAGCTAGGGGAAGGGGGCTACCAAATATATTTTCTAAATTCCTTCAACAAAGTATATTCCCAAAACCCTCTCTCGTAAACCTTATTACTGTAAGGCAAGTACGTTTCTAGCTCTCATCTTTACTTCTTTCTTCGGGAGTTCCTCAAACAAATGGCTAATAACGCTCGAAAATTCAGTTTCTTAAAATTCTTACTAGTACAGTCAACTCCTGTTATAGTGGACACCCTGGGGGCCGTCATCTGTTGTCCGTAATAACGAAAGTCCAAAAAAGGGTAAAAAATTCAGCCTCGAAGGAAAACAAAGATCGTTATTTGACTTTTACACTGTCCACAGAGCCCCAAAAGTGAGCTTTCCGTATCAGTGAAGGCGACGGTAAGCAGATGATTAGCTCACTACATTCCAGCGTGCAACTATTGTATTCAATAATTAAGACTATTGTTCTTTGCCGTTGCTGTCGCCGTCCTCGTACTTTAAGTCCCTAGTAACGAAATTTCGTACCACCGAGAGGTATACTAACGTTTTTATATTAATAGTTTCCCCCGTACATTTACTAACTTGTCCGCAATAATAGCGAAGTGTTCGCAAGGCGAGAGTTTATTTGCAAGGCGATGACCACCAAAATTTTCATTATCAAATTTTAAGCATGATTTTACAAACTATTTAAAATATGTGATATAAAAACCAAATGAGTTCAAGGTTGTCACAATTTTATGGTTAAATATACAGCAAATGATTTTCTTACCTTTGGCCTTAAACCAGAATCCATCCATATCAACTTTGAGTTGAGTTTTAGTGCCGTATCGATTAACAATCACATGGTGCCATTTACCGTCTGTAACATTTACTCCACTCAGCGTAACCACGTGACTTACGTCTCCAAGATTATACGAATACACAAGATTTATTGCCTTTCTTCCATTCTTCAACTCTGGTTTGATCTATGAATAACAAATTCAAGCGCTTAGCCATCATAAAAATCATGAAGGTCAATAATTCTTTAAAACAGTAATAATCATGGATTATATAAGTACGTTTGTTCAATTTTAAATCGCGGAGAGTTCGATTTTTCGTTAGCGTTGTTAGAATCGTAGAGCAAAGAGTGAAGTGATTTCTTTTTTCTCCTTGGAAGGAGTTTTTTAAAAATTATTTTAAGAGTGCTGTCTCTCATATTATGCCATCAATAATCGTAACATTAGAGTGCACACTGAGAAGTACAACAAAACGTTCGATCAATTTCTTGCGCATAAGCGCCTTGCACGAAGAGATCACGTGCCCTGTCTGGTCTTCTAGAATCTGAGAACAAAGTATGTGATGTAAATCAGAAGTATCATTGAATAAATATGGTCATCATCATATTTCAACAAACTGCTTCATTCTTGTCTGAGAAATTCTTCCATTACTGAAAAATACAATACAGCAATTGGGGTATCAACAGAAAAAAAAACTCTACTTTCTCCACTTGACTGATCGCGAAGAAAATGAGAACAAGGCTTTGCACCAAAGATCACGAAGCGTCAAAACCTGATCGATCAACGAAGGACGTGGAAGCGAGCCTAAGTCAGTGAACGACAATTTGTCTTGAAAAGCTGTAGCATTGAGCGAGATTAGGAAACGTTCGTCGAACTCACGTAAATAGTGCTTCAACAGCAGCGTCTTCAGTGGAAGAAATGCAATATAAAAGTTTCTTCATTACTTCTGTTCACAAAATAGTATCTTTTAAAGGAGAACTGAACCTTACAACTGACTTTTCATCGTTTGAACATTTACGCATAATAGAACAACTATATGAAATTTTAGCCGAGCAGTTCAAAAAAATTTGATGTTTTGTAACGAATCGACAAGATTTGATCGGCGGCTCAATATGTGATGTCAACGGTTGTTTATAACGTAGGTTACGATACTAAAATGATTAAAACGAGGAAAAACATGGTTACTGTGCGGTTTTTGGCTGCTTTAGAAAAAAACAACTTCGCAAGACATAGATCGTCCAAAAAATATCAAGATTTCGAAGCACACACTGTCATATTTAAGCCCTAAATATCGTAACCTACGTCATACCATACCGCTGACAATCTCAGTAGCGACCACGGTATCAAACCTTTTCTAGAGAGTTTTCTTAGTTTCTATATTTAACTTCTTAATGTAATTTGACTTTAATTTAAAAAAAAAAAAACTTCACAGAGTTAATCTACTATACCAATAGATTCAAACAAAAATAGGTTAGTTTTAGCACTAAGTTCTCCTTTACTGGACGCTATTTATCATTTTAAAGACATTAAAGTGCACATTAAAGTTCCTGCGAAGTAAAAATATTTTTGCGAAAATCTTCAGCTTGTTATGTCTATTTTTCGAAATGGCCAAAACCGGTTGACGTTTACAGAAAGAAAGAGAGTTTTTGCCGCCCAAAGTTCAAATTTAACCACGAAAATTAGGTCCATTTTGTGAGCAGCCAAACGATGGTCGTGACGTAGAAAACTGTTCCCATGACTAAAACAACATGGCAGATAAATGTAAAACGAAGACAAAAAGAAATGATTGTGTGGCTGATGGCCCAAATTAGACAAACTGTCCAAGTAATTTGTCGATTCCAGGCAAGGCGAGGTAAGAAAAGCAAGTTAAACAACTCGCAGGAACAATTTCCTACGTCATCGCCCATAAATTCTAATGTGAACATCTAATTGTATATGTATACGAGCGTACAGAAGATGCGTGTCCTGTCCACCAAAAAATTAGCAAATTGCACTTTTAGCGTTTTAGTTATTTACTAGCAAGATAAGGCAAGGAAAAAACAGCTTTAACATTGTTGAAAATGTTACTTATCCACCATCGGGATGAAATTAACCTCTGAGAATGGAAACCTTACCCAATCTCTTGGATCAATGATAACAACAATACTATACAGAGAGCTCAGTTTAAAACTCTCATAGAACGTCTATGATATCAATATTGCCAATTCAACAAATGCTGTCAAAATAATCCTAGCCCAATGTTTGGAAAAAAAAATCAGTTATATCAGCCCTCCTAAAGATTCACTAACAGATGATTTCCAATGCTTTAAAAGGAAACTGAGAACTCACAGCGGGTGGTCGAATTTCCCTCTTTGGAAGTGCACAAGATTAAGGGTACATCCTGGCAAGCGAGAAGATTTGCAACACCTGTTCCTATGTTAACACGAAACGTTCGATTTGCCAGTAACTCCTCAAGTCGATCAATATCTTCTTGGCTTAAATCACAACTATCATCCAAGTGACACAATTTGGCTTGGTACGGAAGGGCTTGAAAACTAGTGTCCAATGGCTTAAGGGTTTTCATCGAAGCTGGTACCTGAACACCACTGTCCAACAGGGTGACCAAACAGTTTTCATCAGCTGCAAATGAAAAAAAAAAGGTTCTGTTTATTAGGCTAAAGGTGAAAGACAGATTCACACAATCACTCTAAAAGCACATTTTAAACTTTATAAAGCATATTACTTTTTGTCTGACTAGTTGAATAATACTGAAACGATTAAAACCCTCGCCCTCATAATTATGAACTAAAAAGTCCATTTCTCTTTTCAGTCTTATGTGTCATGACGCATGGTACAATCATCCTCATAGTTCAAATGCCAATGACTATAACTTCAATTTCTTTACTTGTGAAATAGAAGATCGGCATCTTTTTCTTCGATAATTTTCTTTGTTATCAATAACTTTTTTATCGATGACATATACCAAACCGAATATTAACAGTCTTGATGCTTTCAATGTCCTGTTCATTTGCGCATCTCAGGGGATAGCCTCGCGTAGTCCATAAGCCCTAAAGGTTTAAATTTTAAGCAGTCGGTGTAGTAAATGACCATCAAACTAGCCACGAAAACTATCGTATAACTGACATTTGCTAAAGAAATAAATTAATTAATCATTAACTAACACCCATTTAAGACTGGAAGATTTTTTTTCACGCGCGTCTCTTTCCCAATTGCTTCAAGTGCCAGAGAAGTAAATGTTTTTTCTTGCGAAAATCTTCAGCTTGTTATGTTTATTTTTTGAAATGGTCAAAACCGGTTGATGTTATAGAGACAGAGTTCAAAATTAACCAAGAAAAAGAAGTCCATTTTGCGCGCTGCCAAACGATGGTCGTGACGTAGTAACTGTTCCCACGACTAAACCAGTATGGCAGATAAATGTAAAACGAAGACAAAAAGGAATAATTGTGTGGCTGATGGCCCAAATTAGACATACGGTCCAAATAATTCGTCGACTCCAGCCGAGGAGAGATAAGAAAAGCAAGTTAAACAAATCGCTAGAACAATTTCCTACGTCATCGCTAATAAGTTCGTTCCCAGTCTCTGGACCCACTGTTTTCCGATGTTTTACCCACACTTTAGACGTTAAAAAGCGGTTTATTAATAATCTAAAATTTGCAGCCCAAGGCTGAATAACAGTAGATTTGACAAATATAATTTGATAAAATACTACTTCTATAAAATACAATAATACTAAAGGGAAAACGATTTACAATATCAGAACTATTTCCTTTCAAAGCATTTGGATGAGTCGTACATTATAAAACTGTTTTTAAAACGATTTGTTTTGCAGATGGGCATGTTAAAACTGCAGTTTGACCTCAAGGTCGGGCACAGTTCACCTTGGGAAGGAAACTGTGCAGCGCATGGTCTTTGTTGGAGACAATGTTGCTAAAAAGTCGCTCTGTCAATGCCTGGCGTCGGTCGTGCATCGTTGCCAAACCGGAAGATTCCAGGGCAGCCGCGTATGTTTTCTTAGGAAGGATAATGCGCAAAGCTCGCTTCTGTAGCCTTTTTAGATCGTCACTTAGGTAAGTACTTTGGCAAAGAGGTATGGTACATCTGACAGGCGTATTCGGAAACTGGTCTGATACAGGTTTTGTAAAAAGTAATTAATTCCCGTTTGAGTTGTCTTAGGCAATAAAGCCTAGAAGAAACTTTTCGGACCGTCTGATATATGAACATTCCATTTTAGGTCATAAAATATATTAAGACCCAACAGTTTAGCATGTGACATGACGTCAATGGGTTTGCTGTTGATGGTTATTGGCTTAAAATCACGTTTGATCTTAGCAAAGCTAATGCGCAGTTCTTTTTCTGCTCTAAATCATATTTCCTTCGATTTAAAATTGAGTAAATACGTGCGATGATCATTCACAATATGATACTTACAGGACTCGGCTCCTTGTTCTTTTTTGGTCAACAGGCGTGATAAAAATCCAGGTTTCTTCTTAGTAGGGGTGGAGTGGGCACTGATAGTTGCCACCTCAGCCCGATACCACTGGTTTTCTTCAGCAGAATAAACAGCACACAGGTCTCCTTCACTCCAATCATGATCTACTGACACTGCGGCTAATAACAGTAACATAGCCAATAAGAATGAAGCGAAAAATAAGCTAAACTCTTTTCCACGCCTACTGGTTCATTCATCTACCACGGAAGAATTGAAAACTTTGGCAGAAAAGAAGGTCGCACAAATATTAAAGTCTTGGGAAAGCCAGGGATGATAATGATAATAATAATAATAATAATAATAATAATAATAATAATAATAATAATAATAATAATGGAAACTCTATTATAGCTTTATACAATATACAGTCATAAACCTCATTGCTTACAGGTAGTTTACAATCGTCTACT
>JANCMA020465436.1:0-10729 GCA_024336925.2 Zoanthus solanderi | reverse complement strand
GGATTTCATCGATATTTTAATTTGTACATCCTTTTTGACCAATTAGTAGGTTTATACTAAAACAATTAGACCTCTCGCCCTCATGGACTACGAGTTTGAATAGCTCATTCGGCCTACGGCCTCATGGGCTATTGACTCGTAGTCTATTCGTCCTCGAGGTCTAATTGTTAATTAGTCAAACATCAAACATGGCTGAACGCAACATGTTTGACCCATTTGAACAGCAGGATCAAACATGTTAGACGGTGTTGGTCGAGGTTGGATGAAGTCTGACTTTGTTCAAACATCTCATCCAACATCGTGCAACATTTTCGCTCGCGTGATCAAAATCATGGGTTCTGTTACCGAAATCCAACATTGTTGAATGGTGTTGGGTTCGTTTGAACACTCCAGCATCCAACACCACCCAACACTGATCAAACACCGTCTAACACCACTCAACAATGTTGGATAATGTTTGATCAACATGTTTGATCCGTTTGGACGGGCCTATATCTTTAGGTTAATTATAAAAGATATGCTGCACTTATCTTAACGGAGATAGCGATACAATTACTGCTTACCTGTCAATTACGTTGACTGGTGGCATACCAGGCTTGTAGAGCCACCCGTCCCAGTCTACCGAGGAAAGTTTATCTGCCTAAAAAAGTGAAACACAGATTGTTATGATGATGGTGACGGTCGTGATGTTGATGGTCGTACTTTGGATGATCATAATAATGACGATAGTAGTGGTGATGATGGTAATGGTGATTATGGTAGTGATGATGGTAATGGTGATGATGGTAGTGATGATGGTAATGGTGATGATGGTAGTGGTGATGATGGTAGTGATGATGATGGTAGTGGTGATGATGGTAATGGTGATGATGGTAGTGATGATGGTAATGGTGATGATGGTAGTGGTGATGATGGTAGTGGTGATGATCGTAGTGATGATGATGGTAATAATGATGATGGTAGTGGTGATGATGGTAGTGATGATGATGGTAATGGTGATGATGGTAGTGGTGATGATGGTAGTGATGATGGTAGTGATGATGATGGTAATGGTGATGATGGTAGTGGTGATGATGGTAGTGGTGATGATGGTAGTGATGATGATGGTAGTGATGATGATGGTAATGGTGATGATGGTAGTGGTGATGATGGTAGTGATGATGATAGTAGTGGTGATGATGATGGTGATGATGACGGTAGCGATGATTATGGTAGTGGTAATAATAGTAGTGAAAATGATGGTGGTGATGAATGTGGTGGTGGTAATGATTATAATAATGAGGATGATTGTGATGTTTGTGGGGTGTTGATGGTTGTGGTGATGATGATGACGATGTTGATGATGATTGTGGTGTGGTTCTGATGGTGGTGGCGTTGATGATGATCAAAAAAGGTTGAATGTAATCCAAGAAACACATACTAGATACATTGCTAAAAAAAAAGGTGTCAACCATTGCCTTAATCAAAAAGGGCAACTTTATGAAGAAAGAGTCATACATCTCTGCGTGAATATTCGATAATGTCACACGAGAGCCATTCTAACTACTTAGTTCCCGGTTATTAGATAAAAAGATATTTGTTAAACACAAACATTCTAAACCTCGAATCGTTCCACCCGGTTAATACCCGACTAAATATTTTTACATTAACAATCTCTGATATTGATGAAAATATTAATAAATGGTTTCAAACTCTAAAATTGAAATACACAACACCTACGTAAAACGCTTACAAAAACGAGCAGCGGGCCAATGAAACACCCAGAAAACATTCTTATAACAACTTGCATGTAAAAGTAGTTATAACCGAAACGAGAACAAAATGTGCGACAACAAACCTGGTCCTTGAAATACTCCAACAAGTAGTCTTTCCACTCATCAGTTGTAACAGTCTTGTGTTTGTACTTCTCAATATATGAGCGAAAGAAAGGTTCAAATTTTTCTAGAAGCAAAATAAAAAATTTGGAAACGAGTAAAAAAAAAAAGAATTATAAACGATACAGTGCAATGTTAAAAGTCTTGCTCTGAGACGATAACTATCCTACGACATCCTATCATTCAAGAGTTCGCATTCTCTCAAACTAAAACTATTCAAATATAAGATTTGCATTCATTAGCGAGGCACGGAAATTCATTTATTGACTTCAAAAACAAAGAACTTAGAAAATGAGAGAAACCAAATATAAATAGCTACTCCCTCAGATATCCTGCCCTGGCCTTTACAAGTATCAGTCGGAAGAGAAGTGCAACAAAATGAAAAAAAAAATATTGGAGGGTTCAAACCACATCACACGATGCATTATTTTAAAAGCAAACCTATTTAAATATAAGAATTTTAAATGGATGTAACACGTAATGTAGGTTTCAATCAAGGGCTTTTTCATCGCCTAGAATGCAGCGACACATACGGGACTTTTGTGCGTGTTCCGCTCGAATTTATAAGTCTATCAAGGGTGAGCGACAGATAAACAAAAGGGGACGTTGGTCCAAACTGGCTACCATCGTGCACGTTGGGCGAATTTTTGCTGCTTTTGTAGAGAAGACATCAACGAAGCTAATGAACAATCTAACTTGCATTTATTGGCAGTATAACTGGTTGTAAATACTGGTTAATATTATTAATTTCCTCATCAACGGCTTCGCCGTTTGTTAAAGAGGTCATGAGCAATGAGATTATTCAAATTACAAGTTTGGATTAACATAAAGTAATTGTTACTTCTGTTAACAGAATACATAACATTTATTGTCAGACTTACCAGGACCGCCTAAGAGTTGTTCCAAGTAAAAGAGAAAGCAAGATCCTTTTTCGTACGGAACGCTAGAAAATGCATCATCGGGGTCCACATCTTTCAATACCACTTTTAAAGCGGTCAGCGGATTATCCTTACCAAACTTGTTAACCTGAAAATGAGTCACCCTGGTACTAAATATTTGCAGATCGTCCACCTCCTCCTCATTCATCATCGCCATCGTCCTTAGGATCATCACCATCATCACCATCATCATCGTCGTCGTTATCACCACCACCATCATCGTCATTATCATCATCATCATCAATCATTACCCTCAACATATCATTATCGTCATCATTACTATCACCATTACCATTGTCATCATCATCACTCCTTAGAATCAGTAAAGACAAGTAACTTATCACATCACATGTACTGCAAGATCTCTGACTACGAGAACGCTTTGCTATCATTTTAAAACATAGTTAAAAACTGCAACCTGTTCCATTGTTCCTATGGTTATGTCTTAATTCAGGATTAAATCTGAAGGCTACTCGCAAGATACAGCTGGTTGTCTTTGGCAAAAAAAACGTCGTTTCTAGATCAACAGCGTACATTGGTTAGTGTATAGCGCACCAACTTTATATGTTAGACGGTGAGTAGAGCCATATTGTGTGTTTTACTCAGTGCGTGATGCGCTACGAAGTTTGAACAAAGCAAATTCTGCATTAAACACTTTGAAATTGCGTTCATCTTCGAAAAAAAAACTATTACTGTATAATATACCACTGATCTTTCCTTCTTGTGTCAAAACCATCCTGATCGATAAAACTGCAAATACTAATCGGCAGTTTACCTTATGAGCTCTAAATTCTGAGGCGAGCTTTGTGCAAGGTTTTTATTAGTTCTTTTAGATTTACACTTTTGAAGAAATCAACCAAGTTATGTAGATAATGGCTATATTTTAAACTTAATATTGGATCTGTTTGTATCTACCTTTAAACAAACAGCCTTTTGCGGGAGATAAACACGAGTAATAATCTGAGTGAAAGATCAGAAGTATAGCTAATTTCGTGTAAATAATTTAAAACATGGATTCGTTCCTCTCTCTTCGCCGACAACTATCCAATCTTAATCCGATAATCTAATTACTAACGTATAATAATAATAATACTTAAGGTCGGAAAAGCCTCAATAATGATGTATTAAACTACATTAAATAAGATTAAAACCTGGGCCGGGTTGTTCAAAAGCTGGTTCACTTTAACCCCGAGTTAAGCGAAAATTCAAGGAGCAGTTTCTTCTATAAGAAAAAGTGACCAATGTTTTTAGAATACTGTTTGGATTCTTAAAGGATAAAACTTGTTTTAAACACCAAGAATACAGCTCAAATCCTTGTAAAGTTAGTAACAAGAACAAGTGTTAAAATCTTTACATGGGGTGTTATGTAATCGGCGTTTGAGCAACTGGATCCTGGTTTGTAAAAAATAGGAACGCAATTAAGTTAGAGAACTTACCGAATCCATCAATGTTTTCCAGCCACCTACAAAGTTTTCAAACAAAAGGTCTGAGATTCCAATAACACAATTGTGGTAGTGAAATCATTTAATACTCAAACTAACAATTTGAAAAAAAAATTTAAGAGCAGAAGTAAAACCGCAACTGTAAAACAATACATGCTCAATGGTTTTTACCTATTTTTTCTGTTTCCTTCAATTGCTTTGTCCGACTGTTTAAGTGGTTCATTGCCTAGTATCTGTATGCATGTATCGATATAAAGTACCAAAGTGTTGACGTCACAAAAAGGTTTATTTGTGAAATCACTAGTTTGGTTGTAATATTCAGAAAGATCAAGATGAAAAATACCTCCATGCCGAAATTTAGCATTTTGCCACCAATCAGTGATGAGATATTGCCACGGTTCTGCTCTGATGACCCCATACAAATCCTTATAAAAATTGGCTTGATTCCTAACGTTAAGAACCAAGACATTTTTACAAGGATTTGTATGGAGTCATTGGAGCATAACTGTGGTAATAACTCGCTGACAATTTGCACAAACATTCTGATTTTTAGCAAGCATACATATTTAGTTTTGATATCTAGGATAATTTCGGCAAATCCTATAAGCTTACAAATTTTAATTTTTGTTACGTCACACTTCGCCACTCTATTTCAGTTGGGGTTTCTCTCAATTTAAACATATGGGCATTTATCAGTTTGAACTTCAACAATTGACACCGGTTATTATAAAAAGGAACAATAACCTTGACCATAGCAGCTAAACATCACCTTACTGGCCAAAGGTCTCTCGCCACTTATCTGTACCTGTCAATTAACCTATGTTATGAAACAAGACTAAACTAAAAGTACATACAACTAGCATACAACTGACATACGAGTAACATACGAGTACAAACGACTACAAAAAAAAAAACCACACGACTGACATACGAGTTACATACGGGGTGATACTAAAACACAAACTGATAGATTGACAGATAAATCGAGACGAAGATGTAAACCTAGACTTGGATTCCCTACCGATAGTATGAATAAATACTATCTCACACCTCTATGGACACCAAGGAAGACTAGAATTGATAAGGGAACGATGTGCAAAACTGACCAATATGATTACCGAAACTATACTTATAATATTGTATATCGTTCAAAATTTTGTTGCTTGGCATTGATGAACCAATAAAAGTAACCTACTCTCCCAGTTGTGGGTAAGATTGCTGCCGATTCCCGTTAAGGCCTGAATGTTTTTTTTTTGTCGGGCTTCTCTAACTGAACTGCTTGAGTTGGGTACTTCAATATGCAATATATACCATCTCACAAATTAAATCTCCAAATTAACTATTTATATATCTATATCCAAACGTTTGCCTCGGTTTTTTACAAGGCTATGTAGGCATGGAGAACATGTTTTAATTCTTAAATGGTTACCGAAACTATACTTATATTGTATATTTAAGAATTTATTTCAATCTCACTGCTTGGCATTGATGGACCCACTAAAATTGAACTGCTCTCCAAGTTGTGGTTAAGTTTGCTGCTCTAGAAACACAGGTTCAACTCCTGTTGAGGCCTGGATGTTTTTTTTTTCAGATTTTTCTTTCGAAATTGCTTGAGTTGAGTACTTAAGTATGCATTATAAAATAATTTGGATAGTACGTGCGTTTTGATTGGTCTACAAGTGTGTTTTCATAGCGCTATGAAGAACGAAAATGACGTGAGCAATATGGTTAGCTGACTCCAAGTTGTGAGAATTTACAGTTTCATGAAAGAAATGAAAATATCCATATGTGCTTTGTATATCGTCTTTCTTTTTGTTAAGTCAAAAAAAATAATTTTACAAAAGAAATAAAACATGTTCTCCGTGCCTTCAAAACTTGGAAAAAAACATCGGGCTTTCATTGATCTCCTCTCGAATTCTCCCAGATGTTCACCTCGGTTTCCACCAGGCTATGAAGGCACGGAGAACATCTTTTATTTCTTAAATATAACATCTTACAAGTTAAACCTCTAAATTAATTAATTATTTCTATATATATCTTAACTATCACCGATACCAAACAAGCTTGAGTACTTTCCTCAATATGAAACGAAACCCATTTTCTGGGAGTATTTACCATCGTTTACAATCAGTTATCGTACATATCATTTCTTACCTATAAACTGAAACTGTCTCATCTTCTCTCCACTCATCCTACCAATAATCTTTCTTTCAAGGAAAACAGTAAAACCTTCATTCAACCTATGACAGTTAGAAAACCTGGTTCAATCTCACCTAGATAACTCAGTTGGCTCAGTTGATTTCCCATCATCCTGCCCAAAATTTTTCTCTCCAGAAATCTCGTAAACCCTTCATTAAGCCTAGAAACGGAACATGTTTGTAAATTGTGTTTTGTGATCAAAATAAAGACTTTTAATGACTTTTAATGACTCGCAGGAGCCCTGAATAGTTAGGTAGGCAAGTTAGATAACTATTAAAGTAAATAAGTAGAGAGACACGTGGTATAATTAGTTAGGTTTAGCAGATAGTAGGTTGTTACATGTATTAATAGAAGTTCAAAAATGTTCAAAAAGTTTGATAAGTAGGTGTATAATTAATTATAGGTGGGTGGATAGGCGACAAGCCAAGCGTAATGGTGGTAGCTAGCAAGGCTTACAGGTACTGTAGGTACTGCTAACCAAGTTTACAGGTACTGTAGGTAGCTAACCAAGTTTACAGGTACTGTAGGTACTGCTAACCACGTTTACAGGTACTGTAGGTAGCTAGCCAAGCTTACAGGTATTGCAGGTACTGCTAACCAAGCTTACAGGTATTGCAGGTAC
The DNA here is from genome assembly GCA_024336925.2 of Zoanthus solanderi. NCBI lineage: Eukaryota > Metazoa > Cnidaria > Anthozoa > Zoantharia > Zoanthidae > Zoanthus > Zoanthus solanderi. The sequence goes on along the minus strand of JANCMA020465436.1, from coordinate 3,654 downwards.
TGCTAAACAAGCTTACAGGTACTGTAGGTAGCTAGCCAAACTTACAGGTACTGTAGGTACTGCTGACAAAGCTTACAGATACTGTAGGTAGCTAGCCTAGTTTACAGTTACGTAACTGGCCAAGCTTACTGGTACTGCAGATAGTTAGCCAAACTTAAAGGTAGGTAAAACTCTAGCCAACCCAAAAGTCAGATGTAAAATCTTGAATGATAGAAGACAGTTATAGTTATAGATTAAAATTAGCTCCTTCTACGTTACATTAAAAATCTCTCTTTTTTTTTTCTTTACACAAATTTTACACAAAGTACAAAGAGCAAAGTACAAAACTAGCCCCAAAACCCATACTACCAACACTTATGTTTAACTTTTCCAATTAATTTATAAATATTTTTTAGTATCAACACTTTCTGCCGCCTACATGCCCATCGTAGTGGTTTCAAGTTAGCTACTAGTACACGTGTTCTATCTGTACTTGATATTTATCATTTAAGCCACATCCCACAAGCATTGTGCTTTAAATAAATGTTCTACCCGTTTCCCCAAGCAGTAATACTAACCAGAAATGTTCCCAGTTTATGTTAGTAACCAAGTTCCCAGTCCAACTGTGCGATATCTCATGGATTAAGACCTGTTGAGGATAAAATAATGTTATACATTTGGAAACTTTTTTTTTGTGCAACGAACAAGAAAGACACTGTTTTGCAAATGTACATTTTTGTTACACGTGGTACCTAGCCGGCAGCGTCATCTTCGATTGAAGTTTTGAAACACTGCCTTGACCATATCACAACTTCATTGGTGTTACTGTATTGCAGAAAAATCCAGTTTTGTAATCAAATAGTGGTAGAATTTATCAGCAATTTGTTTATGGTTAAGATATTTTGAGAGACAAAAGAAATCTATTTTCGCATATTTAAAAAAGTTAAACTACTGATCTTGGAAAGGAACTTTTTTTTGTTTTGTTTTTTTCAATAGTTCGAAGAAAGATGCGTAGATTAATATATATCAATAGTTTAGCTCTATCACTTGAAGTGCAGTTACAAAGACAGATACATAATTTGTAAATACCAGGAATTCGAATGCAAATTCATAAAGTACAGATGCACAATACTGTAATCAAATCATACCGCACTAAAACTTTCTAATGACGGAGCCATAATACTAACTCCAAAATCTTAAAGTAAAAGTTTTAGTCCTTATCCATGTTAAACTTTCTACGCAGTCTGTTAAGTAGGAAGACGGCGGGAGAGTAGGTCTGCACGAAAATATTTTATAGATAAGTGTCAGGCAGTTCTTAGTAACAACGCTGTGTGGTATACATAAAAATTATTTTGTGAACAAAACTTGGTTTAATACGCTTGTACTGAGAAAGACAGGTTGCAGCAATATTAACAAACATAACTTAAAACAGAATTATACCTATAGATAGATTCCGGGTTTAGACTCACTAAAAAGGCGAGGAATGTGTCCTTAACTTTAGAGCGTTGTGGTATTAATTTTGGTCAAACTAATGTTTTCAAAAGGAATCAATTTAAATGGACAGACAGATAGACAAATAAACAGATGCAGACAGATAGACAGACAGACAGAAAGGCAGATGGATGGAATAAAAATTACAAATATATCTTAATAAATGTTTTGTTTAAATGTTTAAAAATATTTCTAAATTTAGAGCTAGCTATATTTCCTGTCTCTCTAGGTAACAAAATTAAGAGCAACATACGAAACCAACCCCGAAACCCTTGAGTTAGTTTTCCGCAATGTACTTACACTTGCAAGAGATCGGTCTCCAGCCTACAGAAATAGACAAAAGCACAATTAAAAAGTGAATTCGTTTATACAACAACTTTAATAAAGCTTTTGAACAGGAAGAAAACAAGCATTAAGAAGAAAATGATTGATCAAGTGATTAGTCCCAAGATTAATTTAGTTTACCATTTCACAGTAAAATAGGTTTAGAATACTATAAGTTGAGAATTTAAAAAGTGAGTAATTCAGATATCTCAAGATTAGACATTTCATGATCATCACGGTAAAGTAGTGTGAAAGGACTGACGTTTTAAGCATTAGCTTAAGTTGCTCTAAAGAAGGGTTAATGAATGCAACCTGTAAGTTTCTTAAAGAGGAACTGAACCTTGAAATCAACTTTTTTTAAATAAAATCCTGAAAGTTGTGGAAACCGTATTTAAAAGTTCTTCCTCGTAACGCACTGATATTCCAAGAAATTCTAGTTTGAATGTGCGTGTTTTGCGCTATTTGGGGTTGTTGAGCGTGGGCGCTTCTCAACTTGTCGGCGGTAAACGAAGGAAATGTGTGACGTAGGTTATGGGGAAGCGAGCGAGCAATTTTACTGTTATAGTTGTCATAAGCTTGTGTACGTGACAAGAGTGAAAGAGAATATTGAAATGGTGTGTGATGTCTCACTTCAATGTTGAAACTTTAAAGATCTTAAAATATCTTTACAGATCTTCCCCATATCTGACGTCATAACCTCCACTTACTCCGCTGATTCTCTATTTCTATTTCTGAGCCGCCGGTACAAAGAATTTCTCGGAAAATCAGCGCGACATGAGGAAAAAAAACTTTTAAATACGGTTTTCACACCTTTAAGGATTCTATTTAAAAAAGGTTGATTTTAGGGTTCAGTTCCCCTTTAAAGTTACTGCAAAAATAATCACCAGGTTTGAAATTTTGTGACACATTGCCCTTAAAAATTTTTTTTAAAACTATAAATTTGGTAAAATTTAAAACAACTTGAAAAGAGGACTGGAGGTTTCATAAAGCTTAAATCGTTCAAACTAAGGAATTTAAAATTTCAGTTCGATCACAAACCTAAGTACAACGAATTCGTGAGGAAGAAAATGTCAAAGGGAAAAAGCATAACATGGTAACATGTTATTTTGAAAGCAAGAGTAACAAATAATAGACAAGGATTCTCCTGGAAGCCAAATAAGAATTATGAATGATGCTCACCAGAAGAGTAACAAAAATAGACATAGAATGACTTGCTGCAGTAGGGAACTTACTAGGAGAGGAGAGGGAACAAAATTTAGGCAGACCTGTTTATCGTGCTATCACGCAGGACTGATTGTGGACACGTAATATGAGAGTAGAAGTTACAAAAAAAAGACAGTTTCTCCGTGCTACCACACAGGAATGATGGGGGACGCTTACTGAAAAAGCAGAAGGACTAGAATACGAGAAAAATTCTTCCTGCCACTTCACTGGAATGATGGAGAAAACTTAGTAGGAAAGTAGAAGTCATAAAGATAACACAAAGATTCTTTCTGATATTTAACAGCAATTTTGGAGGACACTTAAAGCTACACGAGTAGAGAGAGCAAAGATAATACAAACATTCTTCGTGCCATCAAAGAGGAATGATGGAGAACACTTAGTAAACGAGTAGGAGGAACAAAGTTAAGATAAAGATTCCTCCTGCCATCACAGTGGAATGATGAAGTGATTTACTACCAGAGTAGAAGAAAAAATGATAAGACAAAGATTATTTCTACCACCACACTGAAATGATGGAGAACACCTACTACAGAAGGAGAAGGAACAAAGATAAGACAAATACAGGGTCCGTGCAGGGTATCAATGAAGAAATTTAAGGACTTTTCAAGGACTTTTCAAGGACCAAAATTATATTTT
>JANCMA020465333.1:0-10730 GCA_024336925.2 Zoanthus solanderi | reverse complement strand
CCCCGACACTGTCGTTAATGATATGGTGATTTATTCTGCACATTCGTTGTTCTCTAAAAACAAATGCGCAGAATTACATTAACTACAGTGTCGGGGTATTCTAAAGTTGCTCCGGTTAGAACTCATGCCTCCGATCCCTATGACCTAGGTTGAGTGGTTTGAACCCATGCCCCCAACCCCTATGACCTAGGTTGAGTTATTTGAGCCCATGCCTCCAACCCTTATGACCTACCACAGTTATTCACCTATAAGCCAATCTCAGCTAGAAGACGAGACCCCCCCATTTTGGATGACATAAATTTAGTTTTGCGGTCAACAAAAAAATCAGAAAAGTTTTGGATATAAACCGAGTACCCAAACTTTGATTCAACACACAAATGAAATGACAAATGGATAAAGTAGATCTATGAGGAAATACATTTTAGGATCATAATTATTGATTGGCTATTCAGTATCTGTACGAGCAAAACTGGCTTATAGGTGAACAACTATGATAGGTTTAATGGTTAGAACTCATGCCTCCAACCCTTATGACCTAGGTTGAGTAATTTGAACCCATGCCTCCCACCCTGGAACTACGCTGAATGGATAGAACTTACGCCTCCAACCCCTGTTACCCAGGTTGTTTGGTTAGAACCCATACCTTCCACCTCTGTGATTTAGGTTCAAGCTCATAGCCTCACGTGTAACCCAAGGTCCTTTTTATATGAAGAAGAACTATGCTGGATAGAAGGACCACCCATTTAACTGAGTTACCTTGGACACGCTAACTTTCCCTATATTTCTTTATCATACAATATGTACTGTGTACAAAAGAAACAAAAACTTAACACAGCTAGAAGGGTCACCCAGATGGCTGGTTCACTCAAATTTAAAGATGGGTTACTCTGACTTCTAACAGGGCAAGGTTGTCAAATTAAGCCTGAAACCAGTGCATGCCATTGGCTACTCTGAAAATTGCACCGGCTACTCTTAACACTTGTAGCTTTATTTCATGAGAATGAGAATGATTGAGGCAGCAATCAGAATAAGACTTGTTTTGTGGGGTCTCCCCCTTCCCTTTTGGCAACTCCGGCTACTCTAAATCTTTTTGACAACCCTGACTGGGACAACATTTTTCCATGCAAACACTTTGGCTTGCCTTCCTGGGTCGACTAGGTCAGTGATTCAATACACGGAGCATGTGCAATTGGTTGTTTTTGTTGAACAAAAATGATAAAATCAAAAACAATATGAAGTGGTGTTGGACTCATGTTATGATAGAATCAATTATTGAATGTTTGAAAGAATATAGATTAATAATATGTGAATTAAATGCCATGGAGTTTAATAAGGACAAAATAAAATTTGATGAGAAAGAAAGCTGTAATTACTAGCAAAGGACTGATAAAATAAGAAAAAGAAAATGTTTACCTTGCAGCAAGCATCAGGGGTGTACAACCATCCTTTGTTCGGTGCTCAATATTTGAATTATACTCCAAGAGAAGCTTAACAACATCATGATGACCTTTCCAGCATGCACTTGTTAGGGGTATGTCATTATTACTGCCACTGGGTACATTAACCTTGGCACCTCTCTCCAAGAGCTTAGCAGCAACATCAGTGTGACCCCCCAAGGCAGCAAACATGAGGGGGGTGAACCCCTCCTTTGTTCGGTGCTCAATGTTGGCAGCCCTTTCAAGAAGCAGTTCAACTACATCACAGTGACCTTTCCAACAGGCAAACGTCAGGGGACTATCCTTGTTACTGTCTGATTCGACATTGATTTCTGCTCCATGGTCCAGTAGCATAGCTGCCACTTTAACATGGCCGGCTAGGGCGGCAAACATTAAAGCTGTGCACCCATCTTTTGTGCGATGCTCTACATCCGCGCTTTTACTCAATAGTAACTCGACGATAGCTTCGTTGCCAAGAGTGCATGCCCAAGTTAACGCACTGTCGGAAGTAGTTTCCGTTGGAGCGTTAATATTCGCTTGATGATCAAGTAAATAGCGAGCAACATCGACGTGTCCTTGGCTACAAGCTTCCAGTAACGGCGTGTTTCCAGCTTTGTTTCGATAATCCACATGAGCCCCACTTTCTAATAATAACTCCACAATGTCCAGCTTGCCCTGCCGACATGCTAAACTCATCATTTCATCCAAACTCACATCCGCTTCGGCAACTGTACGGAAAACCGGGTCTGTTTCGCTTATTTCACCATTTTCGATTATTTCTACATTTTCCTCTTCTTCAGAACTCATGTTATGACCAACCTCACTTGGAGACAAAGTCCCTTCGTCACCGGCTTTCCGACCCAACGATCACTCGTTACGAACCCGTCGCCTCGTGGAACTCACTTTCGACTTGAAAAAATCATTTTGTTGCTGGTTTTAAGAAGAAAAGAATTCAGAGAATAAAAATATTACAAGTATAAAGACGTACCAATAACACAGTTACATAAAAGTCTATCATTTACAGCCATTAAAAGTACCATTCATATTAACATCTCGTGGGAACGGTTTGTACTTAAGTTATGAACCTCCATAACCATACAACTTAATAATTGAAGAATTAAAATCGAAAAAATATCCAACCTTTAAGCATTGAAAAGCTAAAACTTCGTTTAATCATGTCCTGAAAAATAGTAGAGCCCAGCTGAGTGTACGCCAATAACAGACGTGTTTTTAACAGTCTGTTTTGGTTCTAAAATGCTTTTTTTTTCCACTTTACACATTAACCTCGTTCGGTCTCTCTTTTCTATTCCAGCGCGCAAGACACAACACATGCAATAGCCAGGCGACCGGGCCAGCCTCGACTACATGTTTCCGGCTTGGAGTCATAAAATAACATTCCAAAATGTTGAAATATACAAACTAAAGGGTTTCTAGCGATTTCTAGCCCTTTGATAAATCATGAATCAATAAAGTGTTTCAGCAAGACCGAGCTAATTTCCATAAAAAAACATTAATTTCTCTGTCCATCTTCTTCAAGGGACCGGTCCTTTAGAGCATTGTACTTGTCCCAAATGCAATTTAAGTACTTTATTTTTAAAAAAAACTTTTTATTTTTCAGTTCTTCTCGCTTCATTTTTTCGGTTTCCTCCTGCATGCTTTTATTAAAATAATCCAAAATAAAATTACGTAAACAAAAGAAACGTCATTTGATATTTTTTGGGATCTCTTTTGTTTATGAGGTATTTTAGAGTCAAATATTTTACGCTTTGGTTTTTTTCGGATGTTTTTTATTTTTCACATTTTCCGACGAGCATCCTATCCTTTACCATCACCATCCTTCGGCTCCACTGGCCAGGATATTTTGCACAATAGTTTTCCACAGGTCTCAGTCTAACATAGCATTCCTGAGATCCGCTGGGACAATGCCGGTACAATGTCCCTCGATAACCTACTTTGAGGGAAAATCATTCTGCGACTTTGAATCGGGATGTTTTTTCTTCCACAGGAGGAGCAATGAAATATTTTCATCCTCTTCCCTCAGGCAGTGTCCGGCGAACTGGAGGCGCCTGCGCTTGAGTGTGTCTGAAATCGGAGGAAGTTTCTCATATATTCTCTTCTTTGTAATGTGCTCATTCCAGTGGATATTTTGCCATCCAGTCGTTTCTGATGTTTCTGTGTTAGTGTCTAGGTTTCTGAACCACAGGAGAAGAATGGGCTTTATTAGGCACTGGAACAGGTAGATTTTGATATCATTTGGCATGCTCGAGTGCCAAAGTTTCTCCCCATGCTACCCAGGCTAGTGCTTTCTGCGATTTGAAGTCCGGAACTACGGCTTCTCTGAGTCCATGATCCACTATCCCAGATATTTGAAATCTTCGAGTCGTTTGAGGTTTGCTCTAAACAGATCGAGATGTCAGGTCTCTATGGTTTTTAACAGTGTTGATGTACTCCATCTTATTCGTGTTGCAATGTAACCCAATCAAGACAGCGGCCTTCTCGAGCGATTAGACAAGGCCTCGGCGTCTTCTACTAGTTCGGTGACCAATGTTAAGTCATCTGCAAAGTCGAGGTAAGTAAAGTGTCGCGCTGGATGTCTTCGGCTGCGTCTAGGCTGAATCTGTAACCTCTGTTGTTCAATGGGTCAAGGGACACGCACAAAACATAGTCGACGACAATGATGAAGATGAAGGGGGCGAGGGTGTCACCTTGAGGTACTTCTGTTGAGATCTTAAAAAGGTGCAGGCACCAGCCAGCCCAAAGGTTGGGGTGGGCCGCACTTGCCTACCACAAACAGAAATGTGCAACCCCTGACCCTGGGCGGCGCCATGCAAGCACTGCTTGCAGAATGATGGGAAGCCTGATGAGCATTATTAAGGTGGTCTCGGTATTCATGTAGAGTGCATGGCGTAATCGCTTCCACAATCCTATCCTTTATAACTTTTATAACCCCGAAGTACCCCCAGCAAGGGGGTTCTACGTCAGATTTTAAAATCTGTATTTCACCAATATAATGGAACCCTGATATAACAAATCCCGATATAACAAAGTCCCCGTTATAACGAAGTATTTTTTGAGCCCAGCAACAATACAGTAACTTGTATATGGGTAAAAAGCCCCATATAACTAATCCCGTTATAACGAAAACCCCGTTATAACGAACCAAATTGGAGGTTGCACTGTACTGAATTCAATGGTTAGATCATCTAGAATCGCGCAGCCCGTATTATAACCTTTTCAAACTATGACACCAATGCTGATGGTCTCTTTTAATCAACTAAAGTGGAATACACTCGACCATCAGCACAAAGTGTCTAAATTAATTTTAATGTATAAAGTGTTAAACAACGAAAGACCAAATTACTTAACGGCGAAGTTTGTAAATCGATCTGATACGCTTTCTTATTCTCTTAGAGATACGGAAGGCAAGCTCACAGTGCCGCTCCCTCGCACAGAACATTACAAACGAAGCTTCTGAGATCTTAAGAGAGCACTAATAATCTAAAAAAAATACCGTATTTCTTTGACACGCGTCCACTCACCGAGGTACAATGTATACTTATGGGGAAAAAAATTGTTGCATAACTTAATTCCTATCTCTCGGCTTTTAGTCTTCAGTTGTTGATTTTTCTACTTTATCTCAAAATTTTATTGAAAAATTATTGGGGGTAGAGGTAGGGGCAGCTGCCACCCTGCCCCCCCCCCTCCCCGCCCCATGCTAGCTACGGCCGTGGTAACATGCACTTTTCAATTCACCTTAATTACATCAGTGCCTTACCGTTTTGTGACGGCCTAAGCATCAAACCGTATCCACGCTTTGACTTGTCTTCCAGACGTTTTTATCACAGGTTCTCCAGTGACCAGTTCCTCTGAGCCGTCAAAATCTGCTGAATCAACATCAATATGATCGAAATCGCTTGCGTACTCCTCCAATTGATTGAGATCATCCTCGGATGAGTACGCAATTGTGAGTTGCGGAAAAATGGTATCACTTACGAAACTTATTGCGCACTCTTCGTTAGCAACAGAGCAATTTTCAAAGGAGGCTGTGTGCGGCGTACTTTCTAGTATAAATTGTTTTCACAATCCTTTGCACGCCGGTCACAGACCCACCCCTCTTTTTCCCATCGTTCGCGTGTTCAGTTCGGTCTTAATCGGGCGCAAGTTTTGGGAGACTGGTAACAAATGTTTGAATAGTTATTTCGGCCCTTTCGGCCCTTCAGATGGCGATCCTGAACCTTCGAGGTCCAAACAAATGGCGGGAAAATATTCCTCTCAGAGTCCGTCCCGAAATAAAATCCTCCAAGTGAATTTAGTTTGTGGCCCTGTTTGTCAACCGTCACTTTAATAAACCAACGTATGTATGTAAATGTAAGTTCTGAAAGTAACGAAATGACGAGGAAGCTGACAAAAATTACCAACATAAACGGCAGCAAACAGATCTTCCCTACGCTCACTCAGCTACCACGTGGTTTATGGTGCAATCTTGCCACGATGCGCAAACTACGCATGCGTTTGTAAAAGCTCGACCCCAAGGAAAAAAAAAAGACACGCAGCCGAATTTATGACTCGTTGCCTACCGGCACGAGTAATTAGTGATTTCACAAACCAAAATTTGTGACGTCATCACTATAGTACTCTATTGTTCGCTTATAATTTTACAATAAAATGCTGGCACGAAAGTAAACATACAATTTAAACATAATTATACACAAAGAAAAATATTGTATCTGATAATCACGAGATGTTATAAAGTTTTATTGGTGACAATGGAAAGAGTTTAAACTTCATCTGGAGGATAGCAAACAGCTTAGCCAATAAAAAAAAATAACCACATGTAACCAATCATTAAAAGATTTAGTGTTTCTATACATGAAGAACTGTTTTATGTCCCAGAGTGGAAGGAATGGGAAGTGGACGGAGAATCACTTATTAGTGTTGGTTATTTTCTATCGTATTTGCTAAAATACAATACTGACATTAATTGTCAAACTCTTGACACTCATAGCAAGCTCGATTGTGAATTTCTTACGCCTTTCTTCTCCCCTACACTCTGTAGCATAACATTGATGGACATACATTAAAACACTACCCCCCTCTTGGGACAAAACACTGACACAGACATAATAAAGATGCATAATAACAATGCTTCCCCTTCCCTCCACTGTATGGCAAAACACCACTAGAGATGCATAGTAACAATGCTTTATGTAATGTGTTACACAAAATTATTTCAATTTGTAGTTCCTTTCCTTTATACGTCGTCAGTTCTTTTCAATTATCCAAGAATAATTTAACGAGTCTTGAACACTGATCCTCCCATTTATAATTCTCTCCATATTGAATTCTCATATGGTTTATTTCAACAATTCTCTGAGATCTCTCTTTTTCCTTCAGTAATTCAATTCGTTTTGCCCACTCTTGAGGGTCATCCGATTCTACAACGCAAATATCACCAAAATTCAACTTCTTCAAAGTCATACCCAGGCCAGAGGCTGCACTAACAAGTAGAGGGACACCAGCCGAAAGAGCTTCCAATCCAATCAGACCAAAAGCCTCTGCTCGTGATGGCATGACGACAAGGTCTGCTTCACACATCATATCTTTCATCTCTTCTCGGTTATTGCAGTAGCCCCGCACAAAGAGCTGATTCGTTGCTGTTGCAGTTTTCTCTAAAGTGTTAGCGAAACTGTTTTCTTCCTCGTTCTCTGGCACACCTACAACATGCACCTTGTAATTTTTACCAAGTTTCCCAACTGCATTTCCCACTAAGTCAACTCCCTTCAACTTAAAGTTTTCTGATGAACAGCGACCAAATATGTATACATGGAACTCTTCGTTCTCAATTTCTTTCTGAGGTAGGTTTAGGAATTCATTGCTCAGGCCAGGATAAAATTCATGTACTTTCTTCTGTTTCCTGAAAAGGCTTCTGCTATACCTATCATACAACTGTGGACCTACAGCAACTACAACATCAGCGCTTGTGCACCAGTCTAACTCCTCTGAATCCTTTTGATTGTTAGTTCTAATTTCGTTGTCCCCGACTTTGTATTTTCCCATTTCTTCACAGTTCACGTGGACAAAATGAACCCATTTACAACTGGGGTACCTATCCCTAATGAAGTCTGCCGCAGGGCCGAACTTTCGACCATGGCTGATGATCACATCTGGAGAGGGCAGCTGGCTTGGCCACCGCTGCAGCTTTAACAACGGATCTCTGTTTCCTCCAATAGACTTCGCTTCAACCAAAGTTATGTTGTCTTTTATAGCAGCATTTTTGTCACTGTCAGAAACTTCAGGAAGAAAGCATGAAACCTTGAGATCAGACCGTTTGGCCAGGTGAGTAGCAAGCTGTCTATTGAAAGTGGACAGGCCACCCTTTGAGGAACCCCACTCGTCACAAATTAAAACGACCTTCAATTCCTCTCCGAAGTGGCCTGATATCTCACTTTCCGTTGCGCTTTGAGCTGTTTTCAAGATGGCGTCTTCCTTGCTATATTCCTCCTAAATATAGAGGTAGCATGAAAAAATATGGATAAAAAAGTTGGGCTGATTCCATAGTTATTTTAAGCGAATTAAATAAAAAAGACGTAAAAACATTCGCAGAAAACTGTATACAAATGGCTATCAAAGAACAAAAATAATTCCTCAAACTCATTTACAATCGACACGATAATCATGACAACTACTCTCAGACAAATAACTAATAAAGTGTCACCCAATGAACTGCGAACTTTATCTTTTTTTATCTTTTCTCGAATTTTTGGAAATATATTCCAATGAAGTCTCCTTCGAATTCGTTTGTTTTAAATATTGTCACGTAATTTTTTCCTCCCCACAAATGGCTGCTCACATTCTAGCAACATTCCTTTCACAGGTTTAACCAATCAGGAGTTTGGTTCCATACTTTGAAAACCATTTTTAAACGTACGACGAAAACCCCAAAATCCACCTAAACCCCGAAAACTAAAACATTTTCAAATGCACCACGAAAACTCTTAAATCTACGTAAATTATGCTAATCAAGCTATACATACTATCATCCTTTGGATCCCAACACGAAAACACCAAAAACAACGTAATTAATGCAATACGAAAACCACAAATTATTTTGCCCGTGCTTGAATCAGCAGTTATCTCAAACCATCGTATTCGATCAGGTAAATAAGTCTATAATGGTTTGGTCGTCGAAGGCTTTGAGGTACATGGCATCTTATGGCGTGGGTCTTCCATTAGCGTTACAATACACGACTTGATTTTGCACATAACAGAGTTAAATACTCTTAAAAGTACATTGTCTTTCTCTAGATACGTTGCTTAAACAACGATCAGTTTGATGAATAATTCCACTAACATTTAACTTAACATTTTACATTGTGAAATTGTTAAAACTTTCCTTGTAAAAAAAAAAAAAACAAAAAACAAAAAAGAAACGCATACTTCCCCTACAAACTTTACCAAACTACACAGTAACCCATGACCATTGTAAACCCGTGTTCACAAAAATATCCATCATGCGCCAGCCAGCCCGTCCAAAAATTGACTTCAGAACTTGCTATTGTACTCGTAATAGTTTTATGCCACTTTTCAAATGTCCTAATTAAAAGTTGTAATTAAGTTAATGATTACTAGTAATTAGTCTACCTACTCTAACACCAAACAATCACGAATTTGTAAATGAATTACTTATTATATATCATTTTACTGTAAAATGTGGTGTAAAAGACTAATAAAAACTGAAAATTAAACTCGTACCCAATCCTATTTGGCCAATTTCAATATGTTACGATTATTGTTGCTACTCGCTCGCTCGTAGCGATCGCTTTCTATCCATTAATAAAACGAAAAAACAGTGTTTTTGGAAAACCAACTTGTTTACTTTCTTCGGTCCGTTGAGAGGTCGATTCTGTTTTTTACAGCATGGCTCAGATAACACATTGGGGAAGGATGTTGTTCGAAAATGAGCAGCCGTTTGTGGAGAGGAAAACGTTGCGTGACGACATTTAAATCTAACGCCTATCAAGGAGTAGAATTTCAATCTTGCTATTGCGAATTTTGTGCTTTTTACAAAACACACCAACCTCAACTGTTCTATCAGATGAACCACGCGGATTGCCGTGTGAAGGTCCCTCTTTCTTTTTTTCACAAGCTTTTTCATTCTTTACACATTCCTAAAAAGGCCAAAAAGAAAAAATTCTCATTTCCGTTGCTAATAATAGATTGTAATGGATTTTATAGTATAGGGATATTTCATGGGAAATCAAAAATGTCTTTAATCTTTGAGTGGTTAAAACTTAGCATCTGGTTCTGTTTCCTGTCACTTATTACTTAAGAAATCAACTCCATACACTACTAATGGTAATCTAAACATTTCAGCCCTGAAAAAAAGTCTTAACTAAGTCTTCTGCGTAGCTTCTCGCCGACTCATCAAATTTCAATTTCGTTTTTTCTTTACCTAAACTAACACTTAAAATTTTGGTTAGCCTAAAGTTACTGTTAGACGACACATGGCTTATTAGCTTCTGAAAATTCAAGCATTCACGAGCAATTCATGTCATAAAAACATCTGCTTATTAGCTTTTAGATTGTAATTGTACGAAATTAAAAATTTCTGCAAGGAATTTACACATTTTTGCACCAAATGATTTGTAAACTTCTGATGGTTTTAGTAAGAGTCGGAAAACTTTTTTGATTAGCATTTTCGCATTAACAAATATTTGCGTGTGTTAGGCGAGTATATAAGCGCTGGTGCGTTGTAGATTATTTCTCTCGTCGTTGTGTCAGAAAATCCAAACTTGTACTCTGCATTTGATCAGAGAATACGTTTCCAGAGTATTTCTAGCCCTGACTAAGAAACTAAGAGAATGATAGCAGGGTTTTTATCTCTGGTTTTTCATACCGGGCAGGCACACCTTGTTAGTAAAGACTAGCGGTTTAGAATACATTTTTAAATAAATCATTACCTTTAATTTTACAATCGGTATTATAATAAACATTTGTAATGAGGAAATATGTACGGTGACAGAGTGCAAGAGCTTTTAACAATGTTGTGTTCGAGCTTTTACAACTTGCGTTGTGAATGAATATTAGAGTCGGAGTGCAACAGATTTGACACATGTTGTGTAAGAAATTTCAGCATGAGTTGTGCATGAAAGGTTAAAGAAGTCCTCTTACATTGTAAAACAATTTGACACATGTTGTGTAGTATTTTCCAGCAAGAGCAGTGCACGAGACTGTAACCACTTAAGAGTGCGAAAGAGGTTACATATGTTTGTACTTAGCACATTATGTACGTAC
>JANCMA020465224.1:0-10730 GCA_024336925.2 Zoanthus solanderi | reverse complement strand
TCCAGATCCTTTTAATTTCTCTTGCCAGGTCTTGGTACTTTTCATACTTTTCAGTTTCTTTCTGCAGTACGTTGCTAACTCCGGGAACAGCTATGTCCTGAATGATTGTTTCCTTTGCCTTCTTTTTCTGAATCACAATGTATGGCCTCCTGTGATGGATTTCACGGTCTATTTGGATGGTAAAGTCCCACAAGAATTTTACTTCCTCATTCTCTTCTACGAATTTGGAATGCTCATACCATTTTTAAACACTGCACTCAACTCCATATTGCTTGCACAACTCCCAATGTGCGACCTGCCCAACAACATCATGTCTCTTTTTCTTTTTTGTCTGCGCAAGCTTGGGGCAACTACAGAAAATATGCTGCACATTTTCATCGAGACTACCACACATTCTGCATTTGGATGGTACATTTTGGTTTTCGATTCTTGCTTTTATGGCGTTTGTTCATGGAGTCTGGTCTTGGGCGGCAAAAATAAGCCCTTCTGTCTCCTTCAGTTCACCAGTTCTTATCTGATTCCAGGAAACACCAGATATGTCCTCTGTCCCTCTCTTGAACTGCCCATGTAGCTGCTTTCCAGACCAGTCCTCAGCTCTTTTCCTCTTCATCCTTTCCTTATACTCTTTTGGTGTTTCAAGTACATCGACATGTTTCCTTTTCCATGCAGCTTTCAACAAACGTTCCTGGTTCTGGCGGTATTTATGGCATCCTCAACGCTAATTAATCCACGCACCCCTTCTCTTCTTGGTAAGTACAGACGGCTTACGTTGGACCTAGGATGAAGAGCTCCATAGCCATTCAGCAACCTCACTCTTTGTCCAGTTTACAATCCCCCACTGTACCGAAGTAGAGATACGGCCCAGCTGTTAATAGCCTTTATAACATTATCAGCCTTTAGCTTTGATGACAAAACTTTCTTCACTCTCCTAATGTACTCCTTTTTCATACTTCTCTTCACTTCGTCATCCATAATGTCATCAGCCTCCAACACCCCCAGATATTTATAACCTTCGACATCATCTCCAATACTTCGGATAATTCTACCATCAGGCAATCATATGCCCTCTGACTTATCCATCTTTCTTCTTTTCATTACCATCATTGCGCACTTCTCGATTCCAAAATTTATACCAATGTCACTGCTGAACACTCGGACAGTATGTACAAGTGAGTTAATTTCTTTCTCATTTCTTCCTTACTGAGTTGGTAGCCTGCTACTGATTCGTTCAGTATACTGCCGAGAGGTAATATTGCAATTAAAAGTAACAAAGGGGATAAGGAATCCCCTTGGAATATTCCTCTCCCAATAAAAACTTCACCAAGATCCTCACCACATGCTGCTAGTTGTGTTTTCCAGGACTCCATGCTTTTCCTCATTAGCTGTTTGATGTTATCTGCAGCCCCTACAAGATCAAGTGTTTCCAATATCCAGAAATGGGGAACAGAATCATACGCCTTCTTATAATCGATCCAAGCAATTGTTAAGTTGGTTTTGTAGATATGAGTGCAGGAGGCAGAGAATTAGGAATCAGTTGTTGAGAAAGTACAGAATAGAAACCAAGGGGGTCGCAGTTGTGATTGAAAAACTGAAACAGCGTATCAATGCAAAAGCTCATAAAATAAAACCATACAATGACCGAAATTTGCAATTCCAGCAGAACCAGTTATTTGCAGTTAACCAGAGGCGGTTTTACAAAGAACTTGATGACTGATAGGAAAGTGACCAACCGACTCCTGATGCTAATGAAGCCAGAAAGTTTTTGAGTAATATTTGGGACCGGCCAGTGGAACGCAGAACAGATGCTGATTGGTTAAATAACCTAAAGGGAAAGACCCACGTAGAACAAGATGATTTGAATATTGATATTGAAAAGCTACGAGCTATTTTACGGAAGATCCCAAACTGGAAGGCTTCCGGTCCAGATAACGTACAAGGATTCTGGTTGAAGAGCATGCAGAAATTACATCAACCGATGGCGTTGCAACTGCAAGAATGCCTTGATGGCAGGGGAATACCCGAATGGATGACAAAGGGACGAACTGTTCTGCTGATCAAAGATAAGGCGAAAGGGAATGCTGTGGGAAACTACAGGCCAATAACGTGCTTACCAGTAATGTGGAAAGTACTCACAGGGATCATAGCAGAGAATTTGTACAAACATCTCCACCAGAGCTCCTTGTTACCAGATGAACAGAAAAGTTGCCGAAAGGAGAGCAGAGGAACAAAGGACCAACTGGTTATAGGATAGAGAGATACTTCGTGATTGCAAGCAGAGGAAAACAAACGTAGCAATTGTTTGGATCGATTATAAGAAGGCGTATGATTCTGTTCCCTATTACTGGATATCGGAAACACTTGATCTTGTAGGGGCTGCAGATAACATCAAAAGGCTAATGAGGGAAAGCATGGAGTCCTGGAAAACACAACTAACAGCATGTGGTGAGGATCTTGGTGAAGTTTCCATTGGGAGAGGAATATTCCAGGGGGATTCCTTATCCCCTTTGTTATTTGTAATTGCAATGTTACCTCTCAGCAGTATACTGAACGAATCAGTAGCAGGCTACCAACTCAGTAAGGCAAGATAAATCATTTACTTTTTATGGATGACTTGAAATTATATGGAAGAAATGAGAAAGAAATTAACTCACTTGTACATACTGTCTGATTGTTCATCAGTGACACTTGTATGGATTTTGGAATCGAGAATTGCGTAATGATGGTAATGAAAAGAGAAAAGATGGATAAGTTAGAGGGCATAAGATTGCCTGATGGTAAAATTATCCAAAGTATTGGAGATGATGTTGAAGGTTATAAATATCTGGGGATGTTGGAGGTTGATGACATTATACATGACGAAGTGACGAGAAGTATGAAGAAGGAGTACATTAGGAGAGTGAAGAAAGTTTTGTCCTCAAAGCTAAAGGCTGATAATGTTATAAAGGCTATTAACAGCTGGGCCCTATCTCTACTTCCGTACAGTGGGTGGATTGTAAACTGGACAAAGAGTGAGCTTGCTGAATTGGATCGTAAGACCAGGAAACTATTAACCATCTATGGATCTCTTCATCCTAGGTCAAATTCAAATTTCTACGTAAACCGTCTGTACTTACCAAGAAGAGAAGGAGGACGTGGACTAATTAGTGTTGAGGATGCCATAAATACTGAAGAAAGAAATATCAATGTCTACATCAGCCAGAGCCAGGAATATTTGTTGAAAACTGCATGGAAAAGGAAAAATATCAATGTACTTGAAACACCAAAAGAGTATAAGGAAAGGATGAAGAGAAAAAGAACTAAGGACCGGTCTGGAAAGCAGCTACATGGGCAGTTCAAGAGAGAGACAGATGACCTATCTGGTGTTTCCTGGAATTGAATAAAAACTGGTGAACTGAAGAAGGAGACAGAAGGGCTTAGTTTTGCCGCCCAAAACCAGGCTCTAAAAACAAACACCATAAAAGCAAGAATCGAAAACCAAAATGTACCATTCAAATGCAGAATGTGTGGTAGTCACAATGAAACTGTGCAGCTTATTTTGTGTAGTTCCTCCAAGCTTGCGCAGACAGAATATAAAAAGAGATATGATGTTGTTGGGCAGGTCGTACATTGGGAGTTGTGCAAGCAATATGGAGTTGAGTGCAGTGATAAATGGTATGAGCATTCCCCCAAAAGCGTAGAAGAGAATGAGGAAGTAAACCTCTTGTGGGACTTTACCATCTAAACAGACCGTGAAATCCATCACAGGAAGCCAGACATTGTGATTCAGAAAAAGAAGGCAAAGGAAATAATCATTGCGGACATAGCTGTTTCCGGAGATAGCAACGTACTGCAAAAAGAAACTAAAAAGTATGAAAAGTACCAAGACCTGTAAAGAGAAATTAAAAGGATCTGGAAATCAAGGACAAAAATGGTGCCAGTGGTAGTAGGTGCATTGCGTTCAGTGTCAAAGAAGCTGGCAGGCCAAGTGGAGCAACTAGGAATTAAGGAACGAACACGAACGATGCAAAAATCGGCACTTCTCGGATTAGCACATATCGTCAGAAAAGTGTTAGATGTCTGAATTCTCAGGATGAGACCTGACTGGATATTTCTCCCCAGGGAAAATCCCTGAGCTTAATTCTACATAATAATGATAATCTTTATCAATAAGGACTTCTTAAAACACTGAACAACAAAATTTACGGTTAAAAGTTCACGACGTTTCGACAGTGCTACTGTCATTGTCAATTAAAAGAGCGGGTAAAAAAAAATTTCTATATACTATGATTTAAAAACAATAAAATGTATAAATTAAAATACTATCAGGAATGTTTAAAATGCACGAAGAGCTATTGTTAAAAATTGATATAGCACTACTTTAAGAATGAAATTAGCATATATAAACTGTTAATAAAAAAAACGGGAATTTTAAAAGTTTACGACTATAAGTGTAAAGGAAAAAGTATCATGGCGTTAAAATACTGTTCAAACTAAATAAAAACTTTAGCACATATAGAATCAGATTGGACATTAAGGCTAGGCTTAAGGTCATTTATAAAAAACATTTCAGTTAATAAACAGTCAAACTTATTTTTGAACTTTGGTAAAACAATGATGGAGACGAGAGTGAAGGTGACAAGAGAACTAGCTTAAAATGGGAGATGTCGACTGTCTGGTGAATTCAATGAAACGGTTAAGCACCTTGTTGCTGGATGTAAGACAATTGCCAACAGTGAGTATTAACACGACACAACAGAGAGTAAATGGTTATTGCAGTTGCATGGGCAAAGAATGCAGATTGGTAGGAAGAGAAACAAAATAATACGGTCACCCCAAAACGCAGACCGTGCAGACTGTGCAAACTGAGTAATTTTTTTCCTTTTTGTTTTTGTGATATCTTAAAATTTTTCTACCTTTGCTTTTACGTTGATCTCGATTTTCAGTCTTGGGAGACTCTGGATTCTTTTGTCGTTCATTACGCTGGTCATTAATATGTAGCCTCTTAAAACACTGGCTCATTGAAAGACACACGTGTATAAACTATATTTTAGAAACTTGTAATTGAACCTGCGGAGAGCACAATTCAATTTTTTGTTTGATGTATCAGTCTGATTATTTACATATAATAGCACAGATTTCCAAACTTACATAAAAATTTAATATTTAAAGAATTTTGACAATTTATATTTTAATAATAAATCTTTATTTATTCCACCAAAGTCGCATATAAATGAATAACAAGGTGGTTACAAGCTCAAAGGAAAAATACAATTTGCATAAAAACTGAAAAATTTGAAAAAGGTTGATATATTACAAATATTTATATTTATATATAAATATAAAAGTAGATCAGAAAAATTAGGAAGATTTCTTATTATTTGTAGCAATAACTGTGCTAGGAAAAAAGCTTCTGTGAAATCTCTCTGTTCTACATTTAAAAAGTGAATAGTCCTTTGCACTACGGGTTTGGTAATTGAGTATATCCTCTCTTTTATCTGGCAAATGCTTCAAAAGGGCCCATCCACAAGAGATCTTTTTTAATATCTTTTTGCAGAGATGGCTTCGTCTATTGTCCAGTCTAGGTAGTTGGAAGAGACTAAGGGCTTCACTGTATGATAGTGTAGGTGCAATTGTTCTTAAAGCACGTTTTTGCACTCTTTCTAAACTCTCAGAGAGGTAGGCCGGAAGGGCATGGTGCCAAACAGCACAACAGTATTCCAAAACAGATCTTATAAGAGATATATAGACAGTCACCAGATCCTTGCTGTAAACTCCCCCTCTACGTAGAACTCTGAGAATGTGAAGTCGTTTGGAGGCTTTCGAAACGGTATTGACAATGTGTAGGTTCCACTTTAGGTTATCTTGGATAAGTTGGCCTAGTACTTTATGGGATGTTACAAGTTCCAGTTGTTGGTCATAGATAAGCAAAGGAGAAATATTAATGAGCGCCGACAATGGCTGCCGCTATCTCGTTTTCGACCATGATTTTGTTATTATTTTGCTTAAATTTCCAAATGATTACAGCAGAACCAGCTAAGGACATGTCTAACAGCTTGAAACATCGAAATGTTTACTCCAACAACCGTCTCCCAGCTTTTACCGAGTCAAAATTGAACTGTATTGTTGTCAGGCGAGTTTATTCAACTGCGAAGTTGACATCGCCTTCTGGCCTTCATCGCTCTCGCACTGCAAAGATAAAGTATACCAAACATGGAAACGTCACTCTGCTGATTCCTGGACATGACCCTCCTCTTGATATAACTGTATTTATGGACATTGCCGTAAATCCTGGCCCTTGTGATTCGACAGTGAATTTAAATTTTGGCGGAAACTCAAATGGATCTGTTGCTACTAGTACTAATTTGCATTTTAACAGAATGTCAACATTGACTTACTCGCGAAGTGAATTGATTTCTATTCGTGCCACAACTCAGTGTAAGATATCTTTCGCCGCTGGCTTTCAACTGAAAGTCAACGGTCTTCTACGATTCAGAGGCAAGAGAGCAGGAAAGAGGAAAATCCCGGCCAGAATTACGTGTAGGAGCCATGAATATTGGCGAAAGAGGTTGATTATACACAGACCAATCCCCTCTGAATTCATTAACCACGGAACCGTAAACTGCTTCACGTCTTTCTCCTCTGAGAAAACTACTGGTAGGAATCTGGACAACTTAATCACGATCAAACCTTTTAACAGCAAATCTCTTTTGGATAACAACAACACAGGAAGATCAGCCGCTGGACTCAGTATATTCCATTTAAATATTCAATCACTAAATCGAGAACACCTCACGGAATTAAAAGAATTTACTTTCAGCCATGATATTGATATATTTGCAATTTCTGAAACATGGCTGAAGTCATCAAACACTAATGCCAGTATAGCCATCACTGGCTACAGAGTATTCAGACTTGACAGAAAAGGAAAACCCGGCGGCGGCACTTGCATTTATGTACGAAACGGGCTAAAAGTACGACAACTTAAGGACCTTAGCAATATTTCTCACACTGAATTCCATCAACAGTGGATCCAGATTCAAAACAAAAAGTTCAAGTCCATCGTAATCTGTGTAGCATACAGACCACCTGACAGTCCTGTAACCTTTTTTGACGAATATCTCGCTCCCAAACTTAACCACGCCTACACAATGAATAACGATATTGTTATCATCGGAGATTTGAATTGTGATCTAATTAAACCTACGTCTGATGGAAAGCGACTTATGGAGTTTTGCAGCAGTTTTGGCCTGAAACAATTAATAACAAAGCCGTCAAGAGTAACAGCTACCTCAAGTACACTGGTTGACGTCATACTAGTTTCAAATCCAGACTCGGTACGCACTAGCGACGTTATCGACCTGACAATAAGTGACCATTTCCTCATATTTAGCAAGCTGAATTTGAGAAAACCAAGGCTGAGGCCAACAAAGCTTGAAGTCCGCAAACTTAAGCACTACGACCCAAATTTGTTCTCCGAAGACATTGCTAAGGCACCATGGCATATTGTGTCAATTAATGACAGCATCGACGATAAACTAAATACATTCAACACCCTTTTTTGTAACACTCTAGACCATCATGCTCCGACAACGGTCATCACCATCAAATCAAGACCATGTCCCTTCTTGACCAAAGAAATAAAAGCCCTCATGAAGCAGAGAGACGACGCCCATCGCATTGCTCGCAAGACACACAATGTCCGTGACTGGCAAACATTTAGAGAAATAAAACGACAAGTTAAATCTGGCCTGAGAGCTGCCGAGTCAAACTTCGTACGCGAGGAGATAAAGGCGAATAAGAACAACTCGAAAAACTTGTGGAAGACCATAAGGCGCTGCATCCCTGCTCGTGACATGGCGAGGCCAACCTACAATAAGGAAAGATCAGTCATTGCTAAAGAGTTTAACGAATTCTTCACTTCAGTTGGAGAAAAGGCAGCAAAGAAGGCAGAAAAGATTGCACAGATTCACGCCCTTCCAGCAAATACTAGTGCAACCGAGAACAGGAATACCAGTAGCACATTAGAAATTAACCAGTTTTTCTTTAGAACAGTATCCTGCAAAACTGTCCAGGAGATTGTTTCAAATATGCCTAAGAACAAAGCCCCGGGACCTGACAAAATAAGCCTGAGATTCATAGCAGATTGTTTGCCCCACATTATTCAGTCAGTCACAGACCTAATAAATACAAGTCTTGTGGAAGGTACGTTTCCACAGGCATGGAAAGAAGCGGAAGTGACACCAATACCAAAGAACGAAGACCCTGATGAAGCGTGCAACAATCGTCCAATCTCTTTGCTTCCGGTTCTGTCCAAAATATGTGAACGTGTCGTATACCAGCAGTTCTCAGAATATTTAACCGAAAACAATCTGCTCTCAAATAACCAGCACGGTAATAAACGGTATCACTCAACAGAGACTATCTCACTGGAGGTAACGGATTATATACTTAACGCCATGGACCGGAAAGAAGTCACTGCTATGGTCCTATTAGATCTGAGTAAGGCATACGACAGCATAAGCCACTCCCTGCTTCTATCAAAGCTCAAACGCTTAGGCGTTTCTGGTGTTCCACTAGAATGGTTTAAGAGCTACCTATCTAACAGGACCCAGCGGGTCAGAATAGAATCAGTGCTGTCAGATCCCATGCCAGTGAGGAATGGTGTACCACAGGGCTCAGTATTAGGGCCTTTATTATTTAGCATTTACACCAATGATCTTTCCTCTGAATCAGCAAACACAAGCTTGAAAGTAAAATCATTTGTTGATGATACCAAAATGTACATTGCTTTCAAATTGAAGAATCTAGAGGACAGCCTAAAGAAAATCGAATCAGACATTACCCAAGTAGCAGGATGGTGCTGCTCGCACCAGCTTTTGATCAATCCGGACAAGACCCAATTTGCACTGTTTGGAGTTAACCAACTGCTCCGCCATGCACAGGAAAACATCGAACTTAATTTCCTCGGTGAAATTCTGACGCCGGCCAACGACGTGAAGGACCTTGGCATAACCCTTGACCAAGCCCTTACCTACACCAGTCACATAAGCAAAACAACATTGGCATGCCATCACAAACTGCTGCAAATTAGAAGAGTAAAACACCTGTTTGATAAGGAAACACTAGCGCTCACGATCCAGTCCCTCGTCCTCAGTAAACTGCTCTATTGCTCAACTGTCTGGTCGAATACAAGTAAATCTAACATTCTAAAACTGCAACACGTCCAAAACTTTGCCGCTAGAATAGTGACCGGAGAACCTAAATTCTGCCACATTACCCCTATACTGCAAAAACTATCCTGGCTCCCTATACCTGATATCCTCTACTTGAGAGAAGCACTTATGACTTATAAATGTATTCACAACCTCGCCCCACAGTCACTATCAGAAAAACTCAGATCTCGCCAAATTAAAAAAGCGTACAACACTCGAAGCAAGCAAGACTTATACACTCCAAGAACAAGGACCGAAGCTGGAAAAAAAACATTTCTATACCGATCATGTCACGTCTGGAACAATTTATTAGAGATAGAGAAATCAGCTAAAAATATCAAACATTTTAAAATTTTAATTAAGAAACGACTTTACAATAGATTTTTTAGCATTTTGTTTGTGAGCGAAACATACTTTTAGACTAATTCGAATAGTTTGCCATTGATTCATGTTAATTTTAGTCAATCTCTAGAGGTTAATTATTATATATTATCATTGTTACATGTACTGACCTGAAAAGCCCTTCGGGGAGGTAGTGAGTAATAAAGTAACTAAGTAAGTAAGCTGACCAGTTTTGCACGGTTCAAGTTATTTCAGCTAGCTGATGCTAAATCAAGTTAGTACAAGTCTATGTACTAATCAAACTGATCATTGCATGTCATTTTCATTGGTACATGTATTATGTGTTAATCTGGTATAGCCCAAAACTTTGAATTTAAAACTTTAAAAATAAACTAACGGTACTCAACTCCACGATTTGGCCAGAAACTACACGCACACGCACAACCGACCTCACCCATGTAACTACAACGTAAATACCAGGTTGGCAAGTAACAAGAACAACCGTGGACAGCTGTTTGAATTCGTTCCGTTAGGCTACATCAGCACGGTAACAGATTTTTTAGCTACAAACGGCAAAGAGCTACAATTAAAAGCATAGGCGAGTTCAGAGAACTTCTTTTAGGCTGAGCTTCACTGCAAAGCATGTAGGAGCTTGGTTGTGCGCATTCGTTTATATAGGTTCTGGCCAAATCGTGGATATTGAGTATGGGTGATTTGTTCTTAAATTTTTATATTCTTACAACGCTATAAAAAAGCTGCGGATATTTTGGTTTGTTTCTTTTCTCTTGCTTGCTCTTCGCCGTATACAATTGATCGAAACGAGGCTTCGACAGGGCGCACGGTGCAATGGATTCTGGTCAAAGAAGAGCAAACAATGCCGCAATGCATTGTGATTAAAGGAGAGCGAATCGGCGCAATCGAGATTTTTTTGATATTTTGGTTATAAATTGTTGCTAGCTCTCTCCGCTTGTCCGGAGCAAAAACAAATATTGACTCTATTGATAAATAGAATAAAAAAACTAATAAATCATCCCCAGGTTCATAAAATAATCACTTTTTCATTCTAGCAGTTTTTGAAATCTAAAGAGTCGAGCGTCAGTCCATCGTCAGGAGAGATACAGGACAAAGAGGCTACTGATCATTTATTTTTCAAATGTTTACAAATGAACACGAAAAGAGAAGTTGGGTAAGGAAGTG
>JANCMA020465117.1:0-10731 GCA_024336925.2 Zoanthus solanderi | reverse complement strand
AGGGGTCTATTATCAATAGTATCACTCTACTAGTGGACTATTACAAATCCTACATTCTGATTGACTACTCTACTAGGTGTCTATTATCAATAGTGTCACTGTGCTAGTGGACTATTACAAATCCTACATTCTGATTGACTACTCTACTAGGGGTCTACTATCAATAGTGTCACTCTACTAGTGGACTATTACAAATCCTACATTCTGATTGACTACTCTAATAGGGGTCTGTTATCAATAGTATCACTGTACTAGTGGACTACTGCAAATCCTACATTCTGACTGTTTACTCGACCGGGAATCTATTATTATTATTATTATTGTCTTTCTACTAGTGCAATATTGCATATCCCACATTCTGACTGACTACTCGACTCTGAATCTGTTATCAATATTGTCTTTCTACTAGTGGAATATTGCAAATTCTGCATTCTGTTGGTTTTTCTGCTACGGTTTTGGTTTCAATAGTCTCCTAGCGCGTTTCTTTTGAATAAGTAGATTACTTTTAAGTATTTCTGAATTCAAAGCCATTTTGTCTCACTTATTAGCTGATACTAAAACAACTCACTGATTCCTAGTAAATAGAACATTGAAACTCCAGCCTAATTGGCTATTGACGTGTATTCCATTCCACAGTATACCAAAAGATTTTCAGAAGTTCAGTTAGATTTTTGTAAGATGTTACTGTTTGTATGTAAGTTTCCTTACACTAAGCAAACAAATTTTAGTTATCAATATTTACTAATGGTGTCATATAAAACGACTGAAAATATTGGTTTGATTGTATAATGAAATTTTTTTTTTCTCCACCATAACAGAGAGAAAAAAGCTTCCGGAAATCGACCTTGGATTTGTTATTAGTGCTCGGGCCGTGAATGCTGATGAAAACTTTAGTAAAATGAAAAACATCATCAAAGAAATATATAACGAATACATTCCAAACAAGATTCGCTACAGCATTATAGTCTTCGGAGACCTTCCCTCAGTTCATCTCAGCTTTGGTGATAAAATCGCCACTGAATCTGAATTTATCAACATTCTGAAAAGTTTGAGAAGACAATCTTTCGGCGCTGCCCTTGATAAAGCTCTCGACGAAGCGATGAAACAGTTTGACTCCCAGATGAGACTTAATGCAAGAAGAGTTTTGGTTGTAATGGTTGATGGAAAGTCAACAAGCGATTTGGATGATGTGAAAATGAAAGCGCGCCACTTTGAAGAAATTGGTGTACAGTTAATTGCGATATCAGTTGGTGATCCAAGTGAGCCAACAGAACTCCAGCAGATAATTCCACGTGAAGAGAGTGTAATAATTGCTAATAAGAGTAATACTGCTAAAGAATTAGCGAAGGAAGTTATTGACAAAGTTATAAAAGGTAGACTACTGTTAAAAATGCATCTTTTCTGTCTTATTATTGGTCACCAGACATAAAGATTAATTCATCACTGAAACTTGCTCCCTATAAATGTTTCAGGACTTAAACGAACTTTATAACCATACTATTGCTTCAAAATTCAGAGAGGGAGAGAAAGAAAAATTATGTATTATTTGTATATCACCTTGTTGAATTTTTCCAATTTTAGATAGCATTCATCAATTTCGGACATTTATTTTATATATTTCTTTGTTAAAACAAGAAAACTTTCCTTTTTCCATCTACATTCCGGTGTTTCATCATATGTATTTATTCACGAAACTTTTTTATGGTAATCATTTTATGTTTAATTTAAGATAGGACTTAATTTCATAGAATGTAATTAGCTTAATACTATTTTTGTATTTCTTTGGCAGATACATCAGCCGTACCTGAGTTGGATCTTGTATTTGCTATTAGCACCACTTCAACTAACGCCGATGAAATCTTTCCGAAAATAAAAGAAACGGCCAAAACTATTGTTGACAAGTACGGTTTGGAAAGGGTTAGATACGCTGTTATCGTGTTTGGAACAACCCCTAAGGTCGCTGTAGGCTTGAATGATCTGTTATCTGACCGTGAAACTTTTAAACGTCTGCTGGATGTAATTCCACGACAGCGTGGCACGGGCGATCTTACCAAAACTTTATTGGAAGCCCAACGATTATTTCAAACGGCAACCCGTCGTCCCAATGCTAGAAAAGTCCTAGTTTTGGTTATGGACAAGAGATCAGTTAGTAAACCTGAAGAGATTAGCAAAGCTTCAAAAGGTTTAGAGAATGATGAAGTCATTGTTGTGCCGGTAGCCGTCGGGAGAGAAGCAAATTCAAAGGAACTTGCTAGAACTACGACTAACGACGGTTACCTGGTGAAGACTACCAAGGAAGTTAACCCTACAAATTTAGCTGGACAAATCTTGGATCGAAGTCTTAAAGGTGTAGTATTGAATTGTAGTACGTCAAAAGAATATTAGTGAGTTGTGAACATTGAAGTATTGTAGGCTATACCCCTTTTTAAATTACACCGCTTTACCATTGCAATCTATTTTCAATCAATGTTTAGTTTAGGTAACAAGAAAAACGTCAACCTGTCCAATTGTTACAAAAGATTCATATTCTCTATTGTTTGTTTTCTATTTTGGAAAGAATAAACACTTGGTTTTATTACCATAATCATAATTATAGTATTTACTAGCCGTGAAAACAATCATCTATAAAAATGTATTTGATTCCTGCTGCCTTGTTGCTAGGCCATCCATACATATAGATATTTGAACAGACATAACTAGAATACTGCTGAAAACATAGCAAAACAGTTGCTGTTCATCAGCAGGATACCTAAATTGTGTGCAATTCTAAAATTGGTTTTAAATCCTGTATCAATTAAAGAAAATTCATGTTGAGCCACCCACTAAGTGAGCACAGTATTTAAACAACGTTAGTAAAGTAAGAAAAACCAACAGACCAAATGACAAATGACCAAAGCAAATGACCGTATCAAGAAATTCAAGAAATTGCCATTGTTATGGTTGCGTTCGGTGAATTGAATAGAAACCGCGGTTGACTGACGCTCTATCTTTTGATGGGACACAGATTTTCATTTCAAATTCTCAAATGAATGGTTTTTGAATCTTGCTGCCATTTGTTCCTTTGTTTTCGTTTGAATAGGGCCTCCTCCATATAAGGATATTTTTCTTATTTGGAAATGAACATACAAAATTCTGTGCGAATGCAATCCCATTTCTTGATATGTTTACGTAAAATTGAAACTTTTACCTTTTTTCCCTTTCTTAAAGCTGACGTACTCATCTCCGTTTTCTGTAGTGTTGAGCAAACGTTTTTTCATGTAGTAGACGATCTATTTGTTTTTTATACTCACAACATTGTTCACAGAGAATGGGTGCTTCTTCTTGCATTTGCGTACTGGTTTCCTCAATTTCCTCGTGAAATTTGTTTCCGGAAATACTTCTTCGAATATCAGGTATTTTATGTCCTTTTGTGACATGTTTCTTCATTTCTGTAAATGCTGGAATTACTACCACGTTTCAAAAGTTTTCTTCCCTCGTCCGATTGAAACATTTATATCACCGGGCTTGAAATGGCGCTCGCAAATTTATGCATTCTCTACACTAAACTTGTTGGCTCCTCCTTTTTTTTTCTTATTAGGACTTTTTGGGAAACAAAAACATCCTATTCCTGTATTCGTAAATTTCTTTTAAATTTCTTTTCAACTTCATACTATGTACTTATGCAAGTAGGCACATTAGCAGTAGCTTTTCTGATCTCTTTTCATCATGATAAACTAATTTGTTTTTAGGCCAAAGCAAAGCAAGAAAATATTTTCTCTTATTGGCCTCGTTTTCATACAGTTCAGAACATCACATCATCGATTTTGGGAAAGGTCTGTTAACAAAAAAAAAATAAAGTTTTGGAAGCACAGGGTATCAAACGATTCAAAATGGCGGTAGCAAATATTCTTAAAGACTGAAACTTGAATATTTGTTCTTTCATTAACGTGAGAATCTTTACTTTTCACCAAAGCTCTCATTATTTCTCACTGCTGCTATATTTCAACATTCTTGCTAAATACAGAAATACAGAACTAAGTGCATGCAGTTCCAGACTGTATGTGTATTATTCTGTTTTATGCTTGCACAAGCCACATGCGGCCTTAGGCTGCCTGCATGCAGTTCCAGACTGTATGTGTATTATTCTGTTTTATGCTTGCACAAGCCACATGCGGCCTTAGGCTGCCTATTTTATACATTTTTCTACAAATTACTGTGTAATTACTGCAAATAATATAGAGAATATATTCTTATTTATATTCTGCAGACTAATATAAGTTTATTTTTTAGATTTGCCTGTTGTACCAGAGATTGACATCGGTTTTGCTATCAGCGCCTCAGCAGCGGAAGCGGATAAGAACTATGAGGTCATCCGGGGTATTATCAGCGCCACCATTGATCAGTACGGTATTTTAAAAACGCGATATGCTGTCATCGTCTTTGGCAAAACTCCGTCGGTAAAAGTGAGGTTTAGTGATGACTTCATGTCCAAAGATGCTTTGAAGTATCTCGTTCAAGTGATACCAAGAAGCCGCGGTGAACCAGCTTTGGCAAAAGCTTTAGAAGAAGCTAAAATGTTGTTTAAGGTGGAACCACGACCCAACGCAAAGAAGATTGTCGTGGTGATAACAGACAAAAAATCGGGTGATTCAAAAGAGATGACTAAAGTTGCTGTTAAATTGTTAGAACAAGCAAAAGTAACTGTAATCGCTATAGCTTTCGGAGACGAGGCTGACCCAGAACAACTAAAGAACATAACGCCAGACAAACGCAATGTTATGATCACTAATGCAACCGCGGACCCAAAGGAACTTGCAAACCAACTCATGGACAAGGCTGTCAAATGTAAGTGACGTTTTTATTTGTTTGTACCAAAATTTAATTTTTTCGTAAACAAAATCTTAAATGTGAATTTAAATCATTACCCATCGTTAATATGAAACAAATAATTATTTAAAAAATTTTAAAAAGTAAATAAATATGTTCTTTAACTTTTTTCTTTTAAGTTTTGCGTACAAAGGCCCCACATATATTGACTATACTGTTACGGGTTCTCGGCTCTACATTTTGTTTATCTGTTTCTCTATTATATTTGTTATTCTTTTATTCCGGGCGAAGTTAGTAATTGAAGGGCAACTCTAGTTTAAAAGTTACTACCTTTATTTGAATGCTCACAAAGTATTTCGGTCTAAATATTAACAACGAAGTAGAAATATCTGTTCAAAGTTTGCAATGTCGAAGCTATGCATTTTTTCCTTAGCACACGCGGTTTGGTTTAAGGCTTCACTTTTTAACTTCATCGAGTGCTAAAAAGCTGTTGTTCTTTTGCTTATATAGTGTTTGGTATTGTAATTCAAAATGCAAATCATGAGTGTTGATACTTTGGGTTCGTGCTGCGGAGATATATCGAGTTCAAGTGATTCCTGTGCGAGTTTGAATAAACATTTTTGGATATATTTGAAAAATCTTATGTTTTTTTCATGGTTACGTTTTTTTGGCATGATATAATGTTATCATATTTCATTTCATATTAACCATGATAAAAATAAACCGGTTTCTTTTTTAGAAAATTTATTTAGTTAGAATGTTTTTTCTCAATAACAATGGATCGTAAAACACCCTATTTTTAGATGATCCTGATCTTCCGGAAATCAATCTTGGCTTCGCTATTAGTGGCGGCGCTGCTGCTGCTTTTTCCAACTTTAAGAAGATGAAGGATGTCATCAAAAACATCATCGATAAGTTTGGACAAGGGAAGATTCGTTACAGTGTTTTAACATTCGGAGCTACTCCTTCTATGTATCTGAATTTCTCCAAGACCTTTCCTAGCGACGAGGGTCTGAAACGCCATCTGAACAACATCCCTCACACACCTGGCCAGGCTTCCCTTCACTTAGTCCTTCAAGATGCTAAGAAAATATTTAACGCATCGTTCCGACCAAATGTGAAGAATGTTCTGGTTGTTATGATGGACAAAGGTTCAAGTAGTAACTCAAGGGAAGTGGAAGACGCATCAGCGTCGCTGAAAGCAGCAGACATCAAAATAGTTGCTGTTTCAGTTGGGAATGAAAGTGACCCAAGAGAGCTTGAAAAAATTGCTACTAGTGTAGATGATGTCATCAAAGCAAACGTGCTGGTTTCCTCCAAAAAGTTAGCTACAAAAATAATGGAAAACGTTATTAAAGGTGAGAAGTTTTTTTTTATCTTCATAACATATTCTAGTATGAACGAAGACAGTGCTTTTTTGGCGATAGCTAATGCAACTGGGCAGGCGTGGTTGGGCGCAGTTAGTAAGATCTCTGCCTTCTAGCCACAAGATCCCAAGTTCGATCCTGGCTCTGCTGAGATTTGAATATTTGTGTGACCTTCTTTTCCGCCTAAGCTAACTCAGCTTTCCATCCATCCGGGGTAGGTAAATGATACCAGCGTCTGCTGGGAGCAAACCTGCGATGGATTAGTGTCCCATCCAGGGGGAGTCAAAGACTCTCATCGGCTTATCACTACAGAAACCGGAGATAAGCGCCAGCTCCATGGGCCACTAGATTCGCCAAGGATTTAGCTTATGCAACTAGTTGACAATACACCCTAGATATAACAGCGCGTTTTCTATTGTTTTCAGTTGTACTTAAATTGGCTTTAAGATATTTTTGCAAATAAAGGATCTTAATAAAGAGGAAATAAAATGATTTGTTTATTTGCGCTCTCATCAAACACACAATAAAAGTGGGTCAAGTGTTATTAATTTTAAGAACATGGACAATAAAAATTCAGGATCATTCAACCTTTTAGGTTTTGTTTGTATAATCAAACGTTTACGAGTTCAATATGGAATTAATATTTGCACGAGTGTGTTTTAGAAAGAATCAGAGTCGCAGTTTGAGCTTTTTAAAATACACAAGCGTAAATTAATTCCATATTGAACGAGTTAATGGTTCGGTTACCTGTTAATCATATACTGAAAAAATTATAAAATGAAAGTGAAAAAACAAAACTTGACAGTGACAACGTGTCAATTCATGCTTGCACGGACAATTCATGCCTTTATCGTTGTCATAGAAACTTGTGCATTTTGATTGGTTTATTAGCTCTGAAATTTCTGCACGGAATTTCACATTTTTGCACAGACATTTTAACGTAATTGCACAGCTGTTGACCAATCAGAATCAAGTAATTTTTTTTAAAGGCTTTATTCTGGAAGCCGAAAGCTTACACTATTTAATCTTTAAACCAGAGAACGCTTTTTAGATATCAATATGTCCTTAATACATGGTTACTCTTCTATTTTTAGTCAAGTAATTTTTTTCATGTATATGATTAATGACTGTATCACTCCTAGGGCAATCTCTTTTTGAATAATTTGGCGATGTGGCAAAGAGTAATTGTAATTGCGATCATGCTTTTAAAGTTTGTTGGGACAATGTTATTGTTGTTGTTTCTGTTAACGAGGAATATTGAAGAAGATGATAAAGACAATGCAAGAAAACGATAAAGACGAAGACAAATGTCGTGTTTTCGGAAGGCCTGTTTTTATGCTGGCTTATGATGATTTCTTCTTTTAAAATGTGTTTGATGCAACAATTTTTTATCCTTTGTTTTTTTATTAGAAAATCGAGACATTCCGGAGCTTGAGCTTGGTTTTGCAATCAGCATAACCGACTTGGACCCTGACAACACTTTCAGAAGAATGAAAGATGTCATTAAAGCTATCATTGACAAATACGGTATAGATCAGGTAAAATACGGCGTGGTCGTGTTTGGAACTACTTCTGTCTTACGTAGGCATTTTGCTGAGCTAACACCAAGCCGTACAGCACTGAAAAATGCACTCGACGCAATTCCTCGTTCAAGGGGACAACCTGACTTGAAGAGAGGCTTAGAAGAATCAGCGAAACTCTTTGAGAATACAACAAAATCAGCCAATGTTAGAAGGATGCTTGTTGTGATGATAGACAAAAATTCCGTCAACTCCGCGGATCATCTACGGAACGTTGTACAAGTTCTCGAGAGGAAGGACGTGTTGATCATTCCTGTTGCTATTGGAAATCGCGCTGACTCAAAGGAACTGCAGGCTCTGACACCAAACAAAGGGTACATAGCTCAAGTATCACGAGATCAGGAGCCAGAAATCATTGCGCAAGAGATCATGAAAAAAGCTCTTACAGGTGAGGCATGCGCAGTTACACTCATTCCTAAGCTGAATCAAAAATAGCATGGTGGTAAGAGAAAAGGAACACGGATTATATATTCGAAAGATCAATATATAAAACATTTTGCCTTCATTTTTTAGGGAATAAAAAACTTTGCTTAAATAACTAAGTAATATTTATTACGATCCTTTATAACTCTGTTTTGCTATACTTTGTATGATATAATTATCTTGTTATTTTTTTTTTATCATAATTGTTATTTAATGTCATTAATGAAATGTATCAAGTATAGCATTTCGCTATATAGCTGAAAGATTTCGGTCGCTTTAATTGACCAGTTCGAGGCCATTCCTTGCGGTACAGACCTCGCTCATGGACCTTCAAGGCTGTAATGTTTGTTTTGATTTTAAAAAAAACAGCAAATCTAAAAAATATCACTCATTCACAATAATTGTTAAAACCTGGTTGAAGAAATAGTCACCAAAACGGTGTTTAAACAACTTATAACAGCAGCGACGGAGGAGAAAAGCCAAACTTCTAAATTGTGTTTAAGTAAACAACAAAATAAACGCCGGTATTGTCTTCAAGTCATTAAATCTAATTAACTAAAATTTAAAAGCACAGAGACGTATGTTGACAAGAAATATTTGCAGCTTGAACAAGAAAATAAGCAGTTTATTTTCTTAAAAAATGTTAGACCAATTTTCAAAAAGTAGAGTGCCTTCGTTGGTTTTAAAACATTTGTTTAACTAGGTACACAAATGTTTTAAAAACCTAATGTTTTAATCCTGTATTTTTAGAATTTCAATATTTTTTTTTTCTTAGTCTTACTAAATCGCAACATGACATGTTTTTTGGTCGAGAGGTAAACAGATGGTATAATACACAAATGACGTTTTTAATATAATCCTCAAAAAACGTATAAGAAAGTTTTTAATTCCACCTCCGTTATTAATTACAGATTTTCGTCGGTTACCAATGGTTGATCTTGGGTTTGCCATCAGCGCTAGAGCCCAATATGCCAGTAGAAATTACAGGAAGATGACCGAGATCATGAAAGAATTTGTCACTAAGTATGGTTTGGGCCGTGTACGCTACGCCGTCATTACCTTCGGCAGACAGCCCGATGTTAAGTTAAGACTAGACGAGAATACGCTCTCAGAA
Source organism: Zoanthus solanderi (assembly GCA_024336925.2). Taxonomy (NCBI): domain Eukaryota; kingdom Metazoa; phylum Cnidaria; class Anthozoa; order Zoantharia; family Zoanthidae; genus Zoanthus; species Zoanthus solanderi. The sequence continues at coordinate 1,441 of JANCMA020465117.1, read as the reverse complement.
GAGGCACTCAAAACTTACCTAGAAGCCATACCTAGGAGCAATGGTGGTTCTGATCTCGCCAAGGCTCTTGAGAAAGCGAAGGAAGTATTGATCGACGATTCTCATTCGGATGTGAAAAAGATCCTTGTAGTTATGATGGACAAGAAGTCTGAAAGCAGAGCTGAAGATGTTAGAGAAGCGGGACAGCAGCTCGATATCAACGGTATAACAGTTATAGCAATAGCCTTGCACGAAGAAGCTGACTCAAGGGAACTCGCAAATGTGACATCTAGTTACAGAAACGTAATTGTAGCAAATTCTACCTCTACACCGACACATCTTGTGGAAGAAATAATGAGGAAAGGATTGAAAGGTAGATTAAAAGCATTTGAAGTGTTCTGCAGTTTTGTTGGATAAAAGTTCAACTGTATTAGCCAATACCGAAAATACCATAATACTCTTTGTTTGCCCTCCCAAAATTTTGCATAAACATTGTTTCTATTTTCTCTTGGGACTTACAATGATCCCAAGAGAAACTGGAAACAATGTTTATGCGAAATTTTGGGTGGACAAACACAGAGTATTATGGTATTTTTTAAAATGGCTAAATGATATCATAACATACATTAATATACTGATTTTTTTGTGTTCTAATTGTTTGGCTGTTTTGCCTTTATGTTAATAATTTCAGCCAAAAATTCACTTTGTTATAATTCATTTTGTGACACATTTTTTACCCAAAAATGTGCTTATCATTTTTATAACATTAATTGAAATTCCTGTCTTATTTTGTTTTACTAAAGTATGGGATCATTTTTGAGAAAGTATCTGACCAAGTATCACCAAATACTTAACATAAGGCGTGTAACAGGCGAGATTTTATAACATTTAACATTTTCCATTTTCTCCAAGATTTGTCCTTGAAAAACATTTGATTCTGAGCTCGCTGCGCTCTCTCAATACTGTCAAGACAAAGGTTAAAATGTATCAGAAATCTTGTACTATTTTTGCAACAGCCGTCTCATTTCAGGAGAATTTAGTTAAAAGATAACGTGTTACCAGCCATTGTATCACTTATTCTGGTATTAAATAACCTCAAACTTTTTTTAAAGCTCTTTTCATTTTTTTTGTTATTTTGTATATTTTATTTATTTACTAAAAATGTTGATCTGTATAAATTTATACTCTTACTTCTGTGATTCCAGTAGGCCATTGACAGAATCGTACGCGCCCAGACATAAACAAAGCAATGAAATGAAAGAGTCATTAATTTCAATTATTGAGATAGTTGTTTTGAAAATTTTGTCTGTCTTTTATCGTTTTAAAATTGTAGAGCACTCTAAATTCTAATGACAGTGCAGTGTCAATGGCCGTTATTTGTCGATATTTATAAAATAATTTGGATAGTACGTGCGTTTTGATTGGTCTACAAGTGTGTTTTCATAGCGCTATGAAGCACGAA
>JANCMA020465010.1:0-10731 GCA_024336925.2 Zoanthus solanderi | reverse complement strand
CGAGTTCCTGGGTAGACGTCATCAGTTCCCAGTCCTTGATCGCTCGGTCGTGAAACTTCGGAGTGTCGTTTGAGATTAAAAAAAAACAGTGAAAGAGCGCTCAAAAGAAGTTTTCACCCAGAAATTCGAAAATTTCAGGTCCAAAACCATCAGAAAATGATAAATTGTCATATCCGATATATACACTTTAAAACAAACACAGTATCAACAATCAACCCGCGAATGTGCACAACACCGTTTTGAGACTAATTTAGATGAGCTTGCACACTCCTTGTAGTTTCATTACATTTGCAGTTTTAGGTTTCGGTTCAATGATAAGTGTCGTTTGTTATGAAAAGATTCTTTGTTTTTCTTTGGTGACCATGTCAAACGCGAAAACATATTTCTAACTCTGAAGGTATCGAAGCTGCTGGTTCACACACACACACAAAATGAAATCAAAGCAGACACTTGTAGAATCTTCTTTTGTTATCTAAAGTTCCCTCGATATTGGAAATTCTAAATTCCCTGAATACCAGAAAAATTCATTGATTTTCCCCCGACCTTGAAATTTTCGCTGACTATAAAAAATTCAAACAGTGCCTGCTTTTTACCTAACAGCTCGACTCAATGTCCCTGTTGACAAATCACTCTTACTCAACATTAGCTCTTGGGGGTCCACTTTGGTTAGAAAGTTCTCCTGTAAATAAACAAGTAAAGGATAAGATGATGGAAAGGACGTGTAGTGAATACACGCTAATTTCTAGGTTTTGTAAACAGAAGGCATTCTAAGGTGTGAAACGTTCAAGTAAAATTGAATCGACTACAAAACAAAGTGACTATAACATTAAGACACGAGTTCCAACAGAATTATCTTCTATGATATAAGGAATGTACAAGCTGAGACCATTTGTAGGGTTTGACTGGAAGAACACATTTAAAAGCCAACTCTAGCACATGCGTATGAAAGTTTATTAACATCCGGGTTCATTATAGATCATCTGAAACCTTACCGAATCCGCCATGCAGGCCGCATTAGCAAGACCAGCCGTCATTTCCCTTAACCAGTCCTCCTTGCTTCCTTCTTCTCCAATCATTCTAAACATTACTAGCTTCTCTTTCAGATTAATGGAACATCGGTAGATGAGACCAAACAGATTCTGACAGTCTACAAGAAATATATTGATGAGTGAAGTTCAACTGACATTACGAAATAATAAATGCAGTGCAGTACGTAAAATACCAAAACAGATTTTGAAACCAATATATACTGTAAGAATATGAAGGATTAATATTGATAGCATTAACAAAAATAAATCAGTAGCATCGTCAAAAAGGACAATTACTGCTAATTTAATACTAATAACTTTTTAATAATAATAATAATAATAATAATAATAATAATAATAACAATAATAGTAATAATGAGAATAATATCAACGTGATGAAAATAACTTTGTTTATAGTTAATAAATATAAATAACCAGCAAGAAAAGGTACCTTCAGTATCTCTGATATCAACAACCCTTCGTATATGAGACAGTGGCATGAACTCCACGTGTTTGTAGGCTTTTGGAGGAGTCTTGGACGCTGGACTTTTCAATGGCAAACCTTTGTTCGCTCCTTTAGCACAGCGTCGCTTTGTGATCTGAAGAGTTTGGACGAAATCCGGTATTTGAATTAACAACCTTTTACTTTGAATCCCCAAAAGTTTCAATGGTTCTATATTAATTCACCGCGTTAGATTCTATGTGTTCTACGCAATGAAGGGTGTCACGATTAACCACGTGTACAAAATTAGCGCATGAGTGTTAGCAAACAGGATAGATACTTCACAGCCATTAGCTATAACATGACTGATCTGTGCAGAGCTGCTCATCGTCCAAGCAGTGATTTGTTCTCAGAGCAAACCACTTAAAAATCAAGGACTTTCCCATAATCTCTGAGTAAAAAAAATCGATTTTCCACAGCATTTTATTCGTTCTCGAAAAATTCTTTTTACGTTTCCAAAACTTTCCATGTAGTCTTCCAACGCCTGTACTAGTCGTGGATTCGAAATTAGCATTGCACGGTGCTTCAAATTCTAAATAAGCGTCAGCGTCTAACGTCTGACTTCAGGTCAAGATCTATTTTCTCGAACAAGAATTTACGACATCAAAAAACATCATAAGGCGAGCCGTGCTAGAAAGTAACTATTGACTTCAAAGAAAAATCAACATTTCAGCTTTCACTCTTCATACTCTGTTGCAGCAATAATGTTTTTTTCCTATCAAATTAAAGCCAACGAAGTTGTCGAACCTGAATACCTTTATGCTCTACCAGAATAATTGCAAAAACCTTTTAAAACAGGAATGGGCCTAAAGACTACAAATCTTTGACAAGCCGACTTGGAAAAGGTGAATGGATAAAATTTAAAACGGCCACCTGCAAGTTACTTCCCATCAATCCACAAAAACTTTGTAGGAGAAAACAAACTTACTTCGAGACTGTCGCTAAACAAGAAGAGGGTGATTGGCTCTCCTTTGCCAAGCAGGCCGTCTGACAGTTCGTAAGTGTCTACCTTCATAACGTAGGTGCGATGTGACGACAGAATGTATGCCTAGTAAAAGGGCAGGAAAAACAAGATATTTTAGTCCATTTTCATATCATATATTTTACTTCAGAAATCAAAGCTGCGGATTTAATTATAAGCTATTCTCTTTTATTTCAACTCAGTCCTTGAGCTCATTTTTTCATATTATTCCAGTCACCTCCCATTTGTCCTTTTAAATAAATCTCCTCTAATAATCTCAACTAATTCATTTTGATCTTTGTATTTGCCTTTTGTTTTTTTTTCCATTTCCAATTGTTATTCTTCATTATCGCCGCTCCCTTATGAGCTTTTTATATCCCTCCCTTTCTTGTTTTTTTGCTTCCATTTGATTTTTTCACTATTTCCTTTCCTTTTCTCTCTTCTCTTCCTTTTGCCATCTCGTTTTCTCTTTTCTTCCTTTTATCAACTCTTTTTTCTCTTCCCTTCCTTTTTTCATTTTCTCTACTCAAATGATTAACAAAAAATGCAATCCATGCAATAAAACGATTTAAATAAAACGTTTTTAGTGTGGACTGGGTATCAATACTTACTGGGCATCCGTCGACATCTCTTAAAATCTCAAACATTTGGACCTGTCCTTCTGTTTTTCGTTTGTCTTCATTGATATGCCTAGAAAAAGCTAAAAAGTCTTAAAATTGCCCCGCAAATCAGGATTTTTCCATCAACTGTACTTGATTTCAGCCCTTGAAAAATAGCTTTTAGAAAACAAAACTTTATAGTAACTTAACCGATTACAGTCTAACAACTTTGTATGTATTGTTATTTAACTGAGTTTAGCAGGCCTTCTGACACAGAACAAATAAAAACCAAAGCAATAAAAGACTTTTATTTCATAACAGTTAACTGCAATAAATAATTATATCAACTCGGCCGGTACTATATTTTGCTTCTGGTACGTAATTATTTGGGACCTATCTAAACTTGTTTGGAACAGAAATACCTTCGAAATAGATAAAGCCGTTATAAAATAATTTTTGCCGATTACCAAAGCTAGCAACAGAAATACGAATAGAGGAACAGGTCAATATTGGTTTTGCTCCAATAACGATTATCAATAGTAGCAAAAGAAATCTAAAGTAATAGAGGAGCAGATCATGGTGGGCCCAACAACAGTTACCAATACTAGCAACAGAAATATGAAGCAACAAACGAGAAGATCATGATGGGTCCATCAACGAGTACCAATACTAGCAACAGAGATATTAAGAAACAGAGGAGCATGTCAATAATGGTGGGTCCATCAACGATTACCAATACTAGCAACAGATGAGGAAGTTAATAACGGTGGGTCCATCAACGATTACCAATACTAGCAACAGATAAGGAAGTCAATAACGGTGGGTCCATCAACGATTACCAATACTAGCAACAGATGAGGAAGTCAATAACGGTGGGTCCATCAACGATTACCGATCCTAGCAACAGAGATATGAAGCAACAAAGGAGCAAGTCAATAATGGTTGGCCCATCAACGATTACCAATACTAGTAACAGAGGAGGAAGTCAATAACGGTGGGTCCATCAACGATTATCAAAACAAGGAATAGAGGAGCAGGTCATAGTGGGTCTACCAACGATTGCCAATCCTAGCAACAGAGATGTGAAGCAACAAAGGAGCAATTCAATAATCCTTGGTCCATCAACGATTACCAAAACAAGGAAAAGAGGTGCAGTCATGTTGGGTCTATCAACGATTACCAAAACAAGGAATAGAGGAGCACGTCATGGTAGTTCCATCAACGTTTACCAATACTTGCAACAGAGATATGAAGCAACAGAGGTGCAAGTCAATAATGGCTGGTCATTAACGATTACCAAAACATGGAACAGAGGAGCAGGTCATGTTGGGTCTATCAACGATTACCAGTACTAGCAACAGAGATATGAAGCAACAGAGGGGCAGGTCAATAATGGTGGGTTCAACAATTATTGCGACCGAGTTTGTATCATGGTAATTAACAATGATCTAGTTATGTACACAGTGAGCATATTCCAATAAATTGTCGAATTGCCTTCTCAAAATCGCGATTTGTTTTGTATCGCGATTCAAACTATTTTCCATTAACTGGAAAAGTTAACGATGAAAAGTTATAAACCTCAATTCTCCTAACATGAAAACCGTTTTCACGACTAACACTACACTAACACTTCCGTATCGCTAATGGCAAAGAAATTAATTGCTATTATAGGATCGCGCGAGTCAGCCAATCAAAAAGCACATTTCTGAAACGCCAATACCACAAAATATTGTCACAAAATAAAATACACCATTTAGTGAGTCGCGATGCAATATGTATTTATATATTACTTACAACATAACATCTTTTAGAACTTCTACAGCCTTCACAAGTGCCGAGTGATCCGGATTGTTCTTGTCTGTGCGCTTCAGCAAATCTTTTACAAGTAAAGATTAAAAAACTAAATCACTAACTGTAATCTTTCTGTCAGTCAATAGAGTGAAATAAAGTACTGAAAAAGCTAGCGAAATAAGCAAGATTCTTAAACCGAAAACTAAATGAAATCTAAACAGTAATCTTGACGTTCGCAGAACTTTCTGTCTGATACCTATAAGTATAATGATAAGGTGGAACACATTGAAAACATCCGACATACAGATCATTTTATGCTTATAATAACTGCTTGTAAAGGAGACAACTGATGAAGATCTGACTAAAGGAGCTGTCAAGAGCACATCTCAAACTTAATCTCAGAATACAGCACCACAGCAACATGGAAAATGATGGAAGAAAAACCTTCAAAATCACGAGATTTGCAAATATCAGCTAAAGTAACGGTTCCGCAATGATGGGAGACATGAGCTTTGTAATTTCTCTCGAAGATGTTTGTAACTAGACTATGAAAACTTAGTTGATCTACCTAGAGATCTAAAATTTAAATTTGTTATCTTGCTTGGTAATTTCATAAAATTAAAAATTATGTCACTCCAGAATAAAAAAAATTACAGAATCAAGCTTTAGAACTTATGAGTTAATCTTCAGGATAAATGTTAGCGATAAACAGTCTGATCAGTACCATTTAAAGCAAATATGCAAATTAGAGTTCAACTGTTTTTAGGTTGGAGAGACATAATTTTCATAATATTATGCAAGAGATCAGAAACTCCAAAAAATGACAAAAACCGAGTCGTTGCTGAATCTTTACACAAGGCTAGTTGCACACGAAGCCAGTTCTATCAGTATCTCCAATTTCTGGACTTGAAAAGTCATTCGTAAAATTCTACAGAAGCCACTTCGGTGAAATACGAAAGTATGGAGCAACGATCAAGGAAAGTAGAGATCCCTGAATTATGTATTGTATATCATACGTGTATAAGATTTTGTGTTATGTGGACCGTGCTCAATTTGTTTTTAAGAATGTTTTTTACGCAAGAGCTTGCTGCTTTTTATTGTGTGGCGTGTGCTGTGAATTACTTGGTTTTAACAGTTTCATCGAATGTTTTTTCTTACTTTACAAATGTTGTTCAGTTACTGTTCTCACTTAGTGGGTGACTCCACCTGAATTGTTCTTTAATTGGTACAGGAGACGAAACCAATTGTAGAAATGCACGCAACTTAGTTATCTTGATGAACAGTAACTGCTTTGCTATTAATTTTCAACAGCATTTTAGTTAAGTCTGTTCAGATATCTATCTGACTGAAACAGGACCAGAGATCAATTCAAAAGTAAGTTAGCTCCCAGCAAAGTCTTTAACTTGCTTTATTGCTCTGGTACGAATGGAAAGCTGGTGTACTTCGGCAGAAATGACAGTTAACATCAAATTGTTAAAATTGTTAAAATCAAATTGTTAAAACTGTTAAAATCGTAGCAGAGCCGGAGTCTGAGCCTGGGATTTGTGGGTGGATGAGAAAGAAACAGAGTTTTTGAGACTGACTGACGTGACCTTCAACAACGTGTGCATGCATACTCAAAATTACGTCAAACATGGTAGTGCATATTTATTCTTGGCAAAAAAAAATAGGTATAGTAAACACCAACAAAGGCATTTCTAGACCGCACTTTAAGTCAATACTTGGTAGCCGGTGAAAACAGTACATTAAAGATGATAGCAATAAACTACACTCAACTAAATAAAATTATAGGCAATGTAAAACAAATCCAATGGTTCTTTAGACAATCACTGGTTAACTAGGCCAGTTACAAGGACAAGTTAACCATTCTTTTTCATGTTTGATATCATGTTCGATTTCCTACGATGTTTTCTAAACACGAAATAGAAAATAATTAAATAGCACAGCAATGAAAGTTTCAAAATACCATAGTTGTAGTCAAGCATGATAATAAGAATTAAAAAATTAAAAATTTGTTGTCACTGACTAAAAATTTTTATTTAAGGACGTTTCGATTAAAATACTATAACCTTCTTCAGCATAAAATGACTACGAATGCAAATGAGTGTTTTTAAAAAGAGCCGAGAAACGTCAATTGGGATTGCCAAGGGCCTTGTAAATGTCTGGAATGTAAATGTGTTCATTAATGAATTCGGTTCGCGAATTGAGTGCCACGCTTCTAAAAATAATCTTTTTGACCATTGGGAACAGGGTCAATGACCTTGACATCGTTAAGGTCAAAATCATGATAGTTTTTTATACAATGTTGGGTTAATAAAGAATTCCTATCTCCCGTGAAAATCGCTCTTTTGTGTTCTCTAGTCCTAGATCTTAGGGCCCTTGAGGTTTGACCGATATAAACTTTATCACAGTCTTTAAATGAAAGTTTCTTGAAACATATTAGTAATGACATCATTTTGTCCCACAGGTCTAAACGTAACCACAAGACATTATGGGATTTGTACAACCAGGTACAGGGAAGCTGAACTAACCGGTTAATAACAGGTTCATGCTGGGAAGTCTCTGAACTGGTCTGATCAGCAACTCAGCCAGGGTTTGACGACCGCATTCCGGTTTACTGATGCATGCCTGTCAAGTATTTAATGAACATACGTCAAAACATTCCCATAATCCCTACTCCTCCCCAGAGGGCTTTACCCCTTAAATCCAGCATAAATGACAAGGAGACTGAATATTAGTATATTATACTGACTTGGTCAGGGTGTTCTGCGCTCTCATCAGGCCTCTTCTAGAGTATGCAACTCCTGCATTTGCCAACTTGCCGCAATATCTCTAACGTGCTCTAGAAAAGGTCCAGAAGTGCACGCTGGCCATGGTTTTCCCAGACCTTCCGTATACCGAGGCCTTGTCTGCCATTAAGGTCGCTACGCTAGCCACTAGACGCGATGAAGCGTGCAGAAACGTGATCAATTCCCTCAATCTTAGATATGCCCCAAGTCTTGTTACCAAAACCTCAAATACTGACCGCTTTCGTAACTTTGTAACAAACAAATTGTAAACTTAAGCTAGTCACCTGACCTGTACCTATAATTCAGTGGTTTACACTGCAAGGGGTATGGATAAATGAGTTATAATAATAATAATAATAATAATAATTATTATTATTATTATTATTATTATTATTATGATCATTATTAATATTATTATGAAGTAGTAAGAAGATGCTTATAAGCTAAAATGGCACTATAGGGCGCTACGCGTAACCTTAAGGCCATCGGGGAACTCCCCAAATAACTTAAGAAAAACCTCTTAAAACCTAGACTAAAAGAGCTTATTTTATAACGTAAACAATAATAGAAATCGAATAAAGCACTTAATAAAAACTAGAGTCATACAGTCTTATTGTTCATGATGGCGACGCTCAGGACATCACTTTCAAGTGACACGCAATGTTCAATGTACAATTATTATCATTATTATTATAATGTTCAATGTTCAATTATTGTTATTATTATTATTATTATTATTATTAGCATGGACAGCTGTTTTGGCCTTTTTGAACCTCATTAGCATGGCATAGTTACTGTATTAAACAGATTCAGGGTCCCACAGAACATAAGTAATAGTGAATTTTAGCAGCCATGGATAGCTGTTTCTGGCTTTTTGAGTCTTGATAGCATTTCATAGCTAATAAACAGGTTTAGGTATACCAATGTTTTCTTACCTTAAGGAAAGCATGAAACCGAGGATTTTCCTTGTTACATCTGGCGACGGTCTCTTTTCGCATCTCAAAATAATTCACAAACGGTGGATAAACTTTTACAAGCTCTTCCGCCTAAAACAGTAAGAGATTATTTAAATAGAAAACTAACTGGACTTGTGAAAGCGACCTCAGAGTTTCAGGCTGTTGAATAATTGTTTTGTTATCCGTGTCCACATTTACAGCTTTTTGTCACAGCTTAAAGTTAAGGTAAAATTTTCTCTTTAGTAAAGCAAAATCATAAAACACTTACTCTTCTAAGAACCACATCCCCCAAACAGTTCTCCTCTGACCACGAACTTATCAGATCATCAAGGTCAGTCTGTTTGTAGTAAAAGAAAATTTATAACCTTACAAATGTAAGTAAAATTGAACTTAAACAGCAAATGAATGCAATACTTCAAATAATTAAAACAAAATGTACAATCACAGATTTTAGTTGGAAGATGTTGAGAAGGACATCTTAATGTGCATATTTGTCAAAACACAACTATGGTCACAAAACATCAACACATCAAACAACTAGCGGTGGTTGTTATTTGTCAGAAGCTGCTTCCCGAATTCACCATAGTGTTTCATTTCCATTCCTTGGTCAAACCTAATCCACTCCAGAAAGGCGTAGCATTGATAAACATGTTAATGGATCAGTGGCTTTTAAAAGGGAGTATTCCGATCAGTTAAGCAATAGTTCAATAATCTCTTTGAGTATGGAGTTGATCATTTGTTCAACTTTTAAACATCAAGACGTGGAATTACTAAGCAGTATTGTAACTCACCTACAACCACTTATGGTAGACTGTATGAAACTAATGACAAAAAGAAATTAATCACCTACCTTATCTACCTTATAGATCTACGTTTACAAAGCACATCTTTTGCAGGTGAAATGAATGCCATGTTTTATACTCTTGATGTCCAGTAACGTAAGCTTTATAGCACATTCTCATGTCACTATAATAAACTTGTTCACAACTTACAAACATACAACTTTATTAGAGGTGGAGAACACACTACACACTATTACAAATAGAACAATTCAGTTACCATAATTTTTGTGTGAACTTGTAACAGTTCTGGCAAGCTTCCAAAGATAGCCTTGATGTCTTCCGAGGGGATAATTGGCCCTCCCCGAGGGTCGATCTCCAGCGGCTCCTTGAAAACCTATGAATAAATTTCAATTATAGTAAATTTATTCAGGTCTTAATACGAACATTTTTTGAAAATTTCTTCAAAATGTAACCAATGAATTAAAAAATAATAACCCAAAACTTCATAGTAGATATTGTTAGTCTTTGAAGCTTCTAATATAGAAAGCAAATTGCCGTAAAATGACCTAATTCTGTGTATTAGGCGTGAGAGGCCTTGCATGTAGTTTATCAGCAAAGTGCTATAAAAATATCAAACCTTTAATATTGTAGTTAGGATGTCCACGTAGTTTTTTTCTGTTTGCAGCAGCTCCGTAGCGACCTGGTGACGGGCAGTGACAGGTTTGGGTGGGGGTATTGGTGTGGCGGGTGTATTTGGTGTTATTGGTCCCCCTGGAGTTAATCCATTGGGGGTTGCTGGAGACACGAGGGAGTAGTCCAGAAATGATGTTGAATTTGAGAGGGTGTCTTTGCTTCTTCTCTTGCTTTGAAACAGTGGAGAGTCGGGTGACAGGAGATCACTAAGATCACAATCCTTCAGGCGTCGCCTCTTTCTCTTCCTAGCCCCTACGGGAGTTTTCTGTTGCTGCATCAATTCTGTTTCCCTCTATGTTGATAGATGAGAAAATACTTCAAACTTGTAAAAAAACTGCTTATAGTTTATTCCTACAACATAACACTTCATATAATATTTATTATGCTCACATTTATCCCCATAGTAGGATGTGGATGTGATGTGGCAGTGATAAAGCGTTTGACCACCTTATAATGTTCAGTCATGTTCAATCATGTCGAGTGATGCTTAATGATCAAACTTTTTACTTTACAAATGTTCAAGGACTCAAGATTTTTTTTGTTTTCAGCAATGTGTTCAAGTATAAAAATGTTCAAGATTTGCGTGTTGTATCTCAAGCTCGAGCTGTTTTGAAATCTCGCATCGCCAAT
>JANCMA020465009.1:0-20543 GCA_024336925.2 Zoanthus solanderi | reverse complement strand
TAAGTTAGGGTTAGGGTAAGTTAGGGTTAGAATAAGTTAGGGTTAGGGTAAGTTAGGGTTAGGGTAAGTTAGGGTTAGAATAAGTTAGGGTTAGGGTAAGTTAGGGTTAGGGTAAGTTAGGGTTAAGGAGGGTATATACTTGATAGGTAGACTATATGGAGGGCGGCTATATTGCATACTGGCATGAAGTATATACCGGTTTTCATTGCGATCGAGGTTACGCACCCGCATGTGTTCAGAGATTGAGATTGCCGTCTTTAAAAAAAGTAATGTTGTTTTTGAGTTTGATAAAAAGCCAAAAGCAAACGTAGATATTTTTAACAATAAATTGTTTAATCAATGTAATAAAATTTTGTCAAAAAGACTTGCAATGATTGACGTTACAACGTGAGTAAAGTTTGGGACGTTTATACAATATTTCGACTGGCTATTACCATTCTTCGAAACCTGATGAAGATGCAATTTGACTGCTAACCTTACTTTAGTAGATCATCGTTTCTTTAACTGAACTAAACTGAAGATTGAGTGGGGGATTGAAGGTAGCGTTTAGATTAACAAAATGTCTCCCATCCTACCCCTTCCTTCCCACGGACACTTAACAAATACGAATAAATAAAAAAACTTTAATTAGTTTATTTCAAAAACGTCTGCTTAGGTCGACAATAGCAACAGTATACTTTGTACCATGGCCAGCGCTGGCACCAAGAAAATGGTGGGACATTTTGGTTTTGACGTCATTTACAGACCTATTGAAGGTAACACAGTTGACACCACGTGCATAGTACGAACTATAGACTGTAATGGTGAAAGAACGTGTATAAATCATTGAAATTCCTTAAAAAATTAAATTGAATAATGAGGGCTAAAATATAATTTTTTTTTTTAAACTCGGAAATTTTTGACTTAAAGTCATCTTCAGGAGTCATACTAGTGACAGTCTAGCTATAGACTAGCTATAGAGCTAAACGCAGGTTAACATATTTGTATTGATTAACCTAAACTTTCTAATAATAAATTTGTTGTAAATTATAATGAGGCATATTAAATATTCAACAGTCTCCCACGCACTTCGCTATTATTATTGAAATTTCTTTTTCACTCACAAGCTCATATAAACAAGATTTAGCTCTGTACGGACGTCTTGAGAAACAGATTCCCGCGGCAGAGCCAATCTATAAATAACTTTAGTCAATTGACATAATTGGTCGATCCTGGCCAACGCCCACAAATTCCCTCTCTGTCCCCTCATTTTCTCTAGCCAATCTTCATTTGCTGGCGTAGCAAAGGGATTGGGGAGATTGAAAAAGTTTTCCCAACTAACACGCCCCCTACTGGTTTTTCAAAAATGTCAAACATTAATCACTGGATTAGTGTCCCATCTAGGGGGAGTCCAAGACTCTCATCCGCTTAACATTACAGGCAGGAACCGAAGATAAGAACCGGCTCCATGGGTCACTTGGCTCGTAAAGGATTTAGATTTTATTCATCAAAAGGAAATATTAGATAACGAAACGCTTTGAATTGGAATATTTATAAAAAGAAAAAAGGGGTATAACTCTATGACTCTGAAAATTTAAAAGTGTAACTTTTGCATATCACATAATTTTTTGGACAGTGAAAGAAGCAGAGCGTATTAAAATAATTAAAATCATGAAACCTAGTTGATAAAACTTCTTAAAGACAGCCCTGTTGATAGAATACAATTTGGTCAAATTTCTCAACCTGTAGTCTAAACAGATCTTGCACAATTAATGCTTGTTTACAGTTTTAAAAACGTAAGTAGTGGGTGTTCTAGTTTAGTATAGCCGTTTTAAATTGTTTAGACTGGACATGGCGTCTGCATGGAAATATGCTACAGATGGTCAAAAACAGAAGAAATGTTGGCGCTCGTGATTCCCGAATATCATTCCCGCGACAAAAACAAAAGTAAACATAATTAAATAATTAAATAATTGGATGAAAATAATTGAATAAGTACTTCAATTGTAAATAACTGTGTCATTAAACCTTTGGTGGTCCAGTTGGTTGCAGAGAGCTTGGTACGTATAAAATGTAGAGAATGAAATAATTAAGTAATTCTCATACTTATTTTATACATTCCCTTTTCTATTACACTCTTTTTTAATCAAAAGCAAACTTAATAAGAACAATGACGCTTGAATTACTAGAAAAATGAGAACAAATTAAAAACAATATCTGCTGACGGTTGAACTATAAAAAAAGAAAAAAAAATGTCCGGTAATAACAAAGGGTAAAACAGCAGGCGATCTCACTCACTTATTTTACTACAAAAAAACACCAAATGTAACAAATACCGTGTTGTACAATACGAATAAACATGTATTGTCGTGTCTCTTTCAAAATTTGTACGCGGTCCCTAGATTAGTACATGTGATGTATTAAAGTTACGGACATAATGTATACAGTTAATAATGAGAACCAAATAAGAAGATCTGAGCTTAAAATTGCTGAAAAAAAAAAAAAAAAAAAAAAAATAACGAGACTAAAGAACATTGAGCCTGTGCAAACTTACTGGTTGTTTTATAAATAATCTTCCTAACCTCGTAATCAGGTAAGTACAACACAATATACGCGCGCGCCCTCCCTCGGAATCTAAAATATTTAAACAGAGAGGGAATGGCTTAGATTAAACTTGTATTTTAAAAAGATTCACTTGAACCCCAACACTTACACCTCTCAATATTAACCGGCGTTTTTCACCAGTGTCACAACAGTTTTTTATGTTAAAGAAACGAACTCTTGTTGTGCAGAGGGTGATAAACAAGTTAATTAATTATTCCTTTAACAACGATAACCTTCCTCACTGGAAGGTCAAGTTTTTAACAATAATTCGCAATCGGAACCATCTGGACTTGAGGTAATTTACGAACCTCAGATGAACGTGGTAGAAGAAATACCGTCTAACCACAAAGAGGTTCCACTAGTAGATCAAATCAGAAGAAAACTATTTCATTTGAGCTTCGACAATCTTCTGGTAATCCACACAGGCCTTTCCTGAAATTGACACCTATCTTCACTGTCTTTCTCGTAACTCGAGACGTAAACAAAGTGTGACATCTATTTTATCTGGCTTTTCACGCCGTGATACCACATTTCACGCATGATCGGGTAGATTTCGACAAGAATGAAAGAATCTAGTACTTGGCGGCGATATTCTTGTGTATGGAGTTGTAGAGTAATGTTTTTAGTGCAGTAACTCTTCTGTCAAAAAAAAATTGAGTCATTCATGGTGGAGATCAATACCAGGGTCAAAGAACCACATATAGTTACAAATGAATAGCCGATTTTTTCTCTCCGTCTATGGACTTCTTACACTCCTTTCGTCAGTTTCGAAACGAAGTACAGCCTTCGCAAAGGGTAGGTCAAAAACTACTTTACTTGTCTCTTAAATAGAGTTTTTCTAATCTCTTATATAATAGGTTTGTTGAATTGAGAGCTTTTGAAAGTGTTGCGACTTAAAGGATGCCAACATCTAGAAAGTCATTCCTACACATGGCGAGATTAAATACGCTGTCACAGTCGTCAACGACATATAAACATAAGGACTGAGTTTATGGAAGATAATCCCTCTGGGCTGCTTCGAAGGCAACACGAACTGTTTCAATTTATTTGTTATACCTGTTTTAAACAGGAGTCCCTCATATAAGTTTTAATTTCTATAAATAATGAAATGAACAGACATTTACGATTTCTTTTATAAAGCTGAACCATTATTATATGTTCTCCGCCCAATGTGAGATGCCCTGCATGGTTCTGTCAACTTTCCAAGTGATGGAAATTGCATCCACGTTTTGAGAAAAAACACTTTGTAGGTCGAATAGTCAAACTGAAAGCAGATATTGTTGCCTTTTCTCAGCTGAGATATTAAATAAGTAAATACATTTGAAAGTTATTGACACCTTTGAGTACAAGTAGAGCTAGCCGTCTGGTAGAGCATGCTTGATTGCATACTTGGAGGATTGTTTTAAGCATCTTTGTATTTGTATTTCAATGTTTATGATACACATTTTAGAAATTTCTCAGAAACCAAGAAAAACTTATTTTCTCCCTACTTTTTTCATTCATTAAAACAGCTAATATTTGCCTACTTCTTTGAATGTTTGAGACTCGCAATGAAACTAATTTTCCTGTCAACAGAGGTTTCTAAGAGAGGAGAGTTGCTACCACGAGCGACCTCCGCTAGCAGGGACCCTTGAAAATATTTGTATCAGCTGGAGAAAAGGAAGTAGTTAATTTTTCACCAATGAAAACATTTATCTTTGAGTAGTGAGTAGTTTTCACGAACTCTTGTTGCTGATAGCCAAAGTCAGTTTATCGTAAACTTTTATCTTTTTTTTTCCTTATCAAAAGAATTGGACACTAATTAATTTAACTTTCTCCATAGAAGAAATGTTCTTTGATGAGGCGGTTAATGGCTTTACCTTTCAAGGTGGTTAATATTGAAAATTGATTTGGAGATAACGGTATATATTGTGCCCGGGGGCATACAATCGTGCGTATTGATGTCCTCTCGCGAGAATTTTTAAAACCTACGGAAATCTCTGAAAACTTAAGTTTTAATATATATAAAATTAAATATTTTTAAATTACTTTGAAAATAAACAGAATTTAGAGAATCGGCAATAAGTACAACGTTGTTCGCATTTCGAGTATAAAATACGTACAAATTTTACAAGAATAATTTAAAGGACACTTTATTTTTTCTTTACATTTACATTTATTAATCAAAAGGCTTTAGCATCAAATTAATGCAAATAAAAAAGAAAAAAAACAAAAAAAATATTTAGAACAAAAAAATAGTAAAACAGGAATAAAACAAAATAAAAAAGATAGACTACTTCTAGATGATGAATATAGAATAAAACAGAATAAAAGTAACTAATCATTTCTTCCTACCAAGGTACAATAATCCTTAAATAACGAGAACGTGTTTTGTAAAAGCTTCAGTGTTACTCGAAAAAAATTCTAGTCTGTCCTTTGTCTAGCTAGTGTTGATCAAGATGTAATTAATCAGCTGCCACACCTTTTTAAAAATATTTAAAAAGTAAGATCAACTATTAAACATGTAAAAATTCAGAAAATGTTGTACCAAGGGCATCCCATGACAAGAAATCTTTAAGTTTAAGCAAAACCTCATATGATTGCCTTTTAACTAAATCAATGAAAGTTTCTCGATGTTAGTGCGTGAGTTTTGTAAATGTTATTTTAACCTTTGAGACTGCAAGATATTATTGCCTCTATCTATAATATTTGCTGAAAAAAGATACAACATGCCATCTTCCCAATCTTACTTTTTTTTAATTATTAAATCTTTAAGTTTATTTTCTCTGAGTTTAAATTTCTACTTTAAGACATACAGATATTTAGATTAATGTTATATTAGTTTTTTTTTATTATTTCATCTTGTATTATATATATTCTCAGAAACATCGCAGCATAGTGACATAAGTTTAATTATGCGAATACAAGGCGTAGCCTCATTTTAGTCAACACATTTTAGTAAATACATTTTGGAACCAAACTACAAAGACTGAAAACCTTTGGCTTTGAAATGTTATGTTTAAGCAGAAATACTTGATTTTTTTAAGAACGGCGAAATTTTGGGAAAAGACTAAGTGCCCTTCAAATGTTTTTTATACAAGAAATTTTCCTCAATTTGCTCATTTCGGTAAAATATATCATCTGGGTTCCTGTTTGCCTAACAATGTTCGTCTTAACTGACTCAAGATGCACACGAGTATGACAAGGTTTTCAATTTGATATGCACACGTAACACTTTTAAAAATTTAACTGTCGATCGACATTTCTGCCTCGATGGCAATGAAGAACATTAGCAGAAAAACATTATTACGATTTTTTGAATTGTACAAAATAAAGGTTCCTAAACCTTTCTCAGATTAGCAGATTTTTAAAATTTATCTGAAGTTTTTTTGTTTTTTGTTTGTTTTTTTTTATATAAATAAAAAAGATAGCTTAATCTGGTAACATCCGCCCCTTATTGAGCTAGTTGCAGTGAAAATAATAATTTCTAAGAGGCCGTATCGACAGGAAGTATCGGCAGTTGCACCCTCCAATTGAGAGTAACAGCCAGAAAAGTATCTTTTACAGGGTGTTTTCAGAACGCATGATGTTATAATGACCTCTCGGCTGGCCGTGCGGTTATACCAGGAAACAGCTGAGTTTGATTATCTCGAGAAATAACACAAAAATTTAATTATGCTTAAAACTTGCTGAAAGGAAATTGTAATGATTAAAAGCTTGATTTCAATCGACGAGCAATAACTTCAAACAAAATGTAAAGGTGCTCTCTTGACTTTGTTGCACGTTTCCTTGATCGTTTTTGTTTCCATTGCGGACTGAATCTAACTCGTGAAGTTGAACGATGGTCTAACCCTCGTGAATCGCCAGCTCCCTCGATCTTACAGTTACATACGGCGATAACAATAAAATTTTTACCGTGAACTGTTTGAATCACAGTTGTATGGAAGAAGGGCTAACTCTCAAACGCCAACTTAATAGACTACTTACGACGATAAACATAAAATTTAAAGTTTGAGTTATCTTATTAATTATCCGTTATTTTTCACGCTCTTTTTATAAGAACAACTTTATTAAAACAACGAGGCTCAGATTAGCTGACAATTAAGAACAATTTTGAAAACAAGCTCAGTCTGAGGTGAAAAAAGTGAAAATATTTATATAGTTGAAACTATATTAAATCTTGTAATTTATGTTCACTTCTCAATGTAGACAAAAGAGATACAACATATGGTCAACATACAGGCGATCAGCATTGGTTTTCGATGCCTTGAATTAATTCTTATCATTTTGAACCGCTTACACAAAAAAGAACCAATTTGAAAATACAAATTGAGGCTGAAGTAACCGCAAAAGTTGGAACAATGAGTCTCGGCAAAATGTACTGGTTCTTATAAAAAAGCGTGTTACTTACCGACTCATTTCAATATTTTAAACTTTAACCAAAGGGAAAAGATTTTTTTTAATGTTGTATAACCGCAAAAAATACTAAAAGGATTATAATCCAATTGCCAACTAATATAGTTTCGATTCGTGCGTTCCTAATAGTACTAATAATTAATAGTACTAATAATTAATAGTAATAATAATTAATAGTAATAATAATTAATAGTAATAATAATTAATAGTAATAATAATTCCGAGTAAACGCCGGTCCGTTTATAACTATAGGATCAATTCTATTGAGTCCCAGGGGAAAATTCACCACGCTTTGTAAATAGCCAACTGGTTTGCCTCCTATCAGTTGGGATTCTTAATCTGGGAATGGGATTGTAACATGACACTAAAAAGCCGCTTTGGAGAAGTTGTGTCAAATGTCCAATGTCGCACTTCCGAAAATACCTTAACTCAAATGTTGTAACTGAATTGTGTCAGAATAATAGTCAGAATAATTGAGTGATGCCAGTTATTATTGAATAATCCTTTAAAACAATTTTTCCACGACCTTTGACTAACGCTTCCTAATCGAATGGGCCCTTTTATTTCTCCGCAGGCCTAAGACCACCTGACTATCTGGAAGCACTTGTTTTATCGTCTTCTAGTATCAGAGTTTCCTGGCGTTTGCCTAACAATCAGTCTCCAAGTTCAACTTTGTATGAACTTAAATGGAAACTCGACGGATCAACGACAGAGAAATCGAGAACTGTTAGTGGCAGTACCAATATTGTACAGCTAAACAACCTGAAAGCCTATACAATGTACGCCTTCAGGCTACGAATGGGAACGTTCAGCGGTGTTTGGAGCAACTTTACAGCTTACATATACGGTAGAACTGGAGAAGGAGGTCTGGTTCTGTTTTACTTTCCGATAGAGAGGGCTAAGTTTGCATGTCACCCAATACCTCACCTCCTTACACAATATGATTGCAAAATTGATGCCTCTTTCTGATGGCTGAAAGCTGAAACTATTTGCATGGCTGTACAAACCAGAATAAGCCCTTGCTAAGGGAGTCTCCTTGGGGGATGGGGGGATTAATTTCACAGTTAATACTTTCTAAATGAAGTATGGAAGAACGTTATAAGGACGTGACGCAAAATACATTTCCTGATTCCATAAAACGCTTGCAAAATTGATGCCCCGTTCTGATGATACTAAACTAAAATTAGGACCTTGCTTGGCATCGCAAATACCCGTATAGCACTTGCTAAGGGAGTCTCCCTCGGGGATGGGGAATTGATTTCACAGTTGATACTTTCTAAATAAAATGTGGAAGAATGAATTATACGTGACGCAAAATACCTTTCCTCATTCCATAAAACGCTTACAAAATTGATGCCCCGTTCTGATGGTACAAAACTAAAATTAGGACCTTGCTTGGCATCGCAAATACCCGTATAGCACTCGCTAAGGGAGTCTCCCTGGGCAAGGGGTGGAGATTAATTTCAACGTTATTACTTAGATAATTAATTTATACCTTCCTTTTTAATTCCAGTCCCTACAGCTCCTCCATCCAATGTCACAGCATTTAATACCAGCGCTGCTTCAATAATGGTACAGTGGTCGCCAGTTGACAACGCTCATCGAAATGGAGAAATTCTTGGTTTCAAAGTTTGCTATGAAGAGGCCAATGTAACTGGATCCTTGAAGCTCTGTTACCCGCCAGTGTTGGCTTTGGGTCTTGAGTTACTTGGGTTGCGGATGTACCAGAAATATTGGATAACTGTATCAGCCTATACGAGTGTTGGAGACGGTCCATCCAGCCAACCCCTTCTGGTATCAACAGATGAATTCGGTAAGTTTAATTAAAGCAACAGCTTTCAGGTGTTTCAGATCTATAAAAAAAGTTTTTTTTGCGGCTTCCTTTGTTTTGTCCATTTTTAGTGGTTGTAATCAACAATTACTACAAAGATGCGCTTTTTTAGTTTGTAATTTTGCTTTCTGTTGCATCCCACAAGCACAGCAATTTCACTTAACTTGATTATATAAAGTGGAAACCAAATTAGCCATGGCGTTATGGCGAGACATGTCTAACAGCTATTCGAGGGAAGGGGGGGAGGAGTGGTGGGGGAAGTGGAGGGGGTGGGAGCTACATAACGTTCAAACTTACTTTCATTAGACATTATTAAATTGCTAGTGCTAATACAATGAAAGCTTAGCGCCTTTCTTGCGTAAAATTAAAAGAGTATGTCTTGATTTATCCTGTTTGAAGAAATGAGTTTCGAACTTGTTCAGGAAGGCACTAACTTAGCTGAAATCAAGTCTCTCTTATATTAAGTTTTCAATCAGTGAATTTTCCATACTTGTGGAACATGACGTCTCCCTTGCAAAAGCAAATAAGAAGTCTGCAGAGATCAGAGTGAAATGAATACTTTAAGTGAATTGTATAACATCTAAAAAAACTGTTCCAGTTCTCTGAGAGCGAAATCATTCACCTCTTTAATTAGTAACAAACATTTCAACAAATGATTTTAACGCAACAAACTATAAAGTTATTTTTTTGGCTCCATTTTTTCAGTGCCCAGTGATTACCCTAAGATCGTATCCTTGGTTGCAAAAACTACGTCATTAAAAGTCAAATGGTCGCCAATACCACAGGGCTCCATAAATGGTATTCTTCGCGGTTATTATGTTTTGTACTTCAAGGTACCAAGACGAAACAACAACGACAAGGTTGTACGGGTGGACGCTGACATAAAAGGAGTAGAGATCGTGGGCCTTGAAAGAAACACAACCTACGGAGTGCGGATGTCAGGCCTTACTCGGATTAGAGGAGTTATACGAAATGGAGTTGTTAGTCCGACCAAGATTGTTATCACCAAATATGGTATGCTAAAACACTTTTTTTTGTATTTTGTGGGACCTTATTTTTCTTGTGAGAGAAATCTTTAGAGTTTATAATTATGTCGCGCGGCTTGGCAAGCAAGTTGCATTGCGTCAACGAAATGAGGGATGTAAAAGACCTCCAATCGTCAACCATGTGAGATATTAAAACATGCATGAAAAATATCCAACTGTTTTTTCTAATTCTGACGAAGTGTTGTTTTTAGTCTTTACAATAATTTGCATTAGTGACAGAACGCAAGAAAAGCTTGTATTGTTTGTAAAGCAGTATGATTCCATTTGTTTTAAACTCTTTGTTTAACTCCTTCGAATTCTATTGTTTTAAATGCTATTGTCTTCCAAAGGTGCAGCCGCCCCAGGCAATGTAAGGGGCCACAGCCCGTGCTCTAGATGCCTACAGGTGGAATGGGACCAAGTTAAAGGGGCTTTTGCTCCAAGTTCTATAATTAAATATCGAGTGATGTACCTCAAGGAAGGCGCTTCCCTACAAAACACGATGACCGTAGAAGTGAAGGCATCAAAATCAGAAGTCTCTTTAAGGGATCTGGATAAATTTTCGGCTTACATTATTCGAGTTGTAGCATTAACTGTGGATGGACTGGGAAAGAGTAGCAGTATTTTAAGACTCAGAACAAGAGAAGATGGTAAGTGTAACTCCATTATTGTAAACTCTTTTGTTACATAGGCACATAGTATTATTATGTCCTTCGCTGAAAGTTTTAAGAAATATAAATATCTTACATTTAGTGTAATAGTGTAATGATTTAATAAATAGTATAGCATATTATGTAC
The DNA here is from genome assembly GCA_024336925.2 of Zoanthus solanderi. Taxonomy (NCBI): domain Eukaryota; kingdom Metazoa; phylum Cnidaria; class Anthozoa; order Zoantharia; family Zoanthidae; genus Zoanthus; species Zoanthus solanderi. Next base: position 9,911 of record JANCMA020465009.1, on the reverse strand, counting down.
TTTCTTAACAAACAGTTATTGATTGAAAAGATTGTTGTTTATATTCGTTATACCTGGTTTGGTCAACTCTAGATTGAAAGTTTGATCGTCGCTATAGGGAGAGCACAAAGCTGACGTTTCTTGCGTTAGCGCTTCGTCAGAGTTGCTTTGACAAAGGGTTGGTGGTCGGAACGTCTGTTTTATACTTTCCCTACGGCGATGATCAATTACTTCAAGCTGTATGATAGATCTGATAAAACCACATGTTTCTCTTGCTGGCTGATGCACTTCATAATTTGTTTGCTTTTTGAAAAAAAAACTATCTATCAAGTATTGACTTTAATGATTTTCAGTATCGCACGTCCCACATTCAAAATGTTTTAACGTAAATGCACTGTGAACAAGATCTTAATTTTATTTACGACATTCCGTTCAACTTCATGTGTGATATCAAACAACCAGATTTCCAAATGATATTAGTAAAATCAGTAATTAACCTGTTTCCAATCGAATTCTCAGTTGCCCCTTATTTAAATGATTGCAGTTTATTTTATTCACTCTTAGCCTCGTTTTGTTGTTAAATTTTCAAAAATACTTGCGAGAGAGAGCGAGGAGTCACAGCTCCTACAATACACACAGTTGCAAGTTGTGTAAAACTAAATTAATTGGTATTTAGAAATGTTTAACTTCCTAGCTAGTGAGGCAAAGACTGTACAAATTGAATCCGCTGTCATCGAAGAAAGAGGCAACTGCAAATTCGAAAATGGTCTCTTTAAAACATTTTTTTTTTCAGAGTAATAACAACAGATTTCTTCTTAAGAGACATGTGTCGGGAATACAGTTCTCATCGTGACTTTGACGTTATGATGTCAGTCAGTTGCATGATCATAACAATGAGAGTGCGTGTGTGTAAAACTGAGACCTGTTTCTATGCTATCAAAACAATTGGAGCTCCTGGTCTCATCGGCATCCACCCCGTAATTGTTGCTCCCCTTAAAGAGTGTGATTGACTGCTTTGTGTTTTGTGCTGATAGATTTATAGTAATTCACTTTCGTTCCCAGTTCCCAGCAGAGCACCAGACCGTGTCGACCTCTATACCACAAGCGCTTATAGTGTTCGTGCAGAATGGAGCCCAGTTCCTGCCAAATACGCGAACGGTATAATTCGCGGTTACAAAGTTATGTACGAAAGTAAGAAGATGCGCATGCGTCGTTCATCTTCCCATGCTGGAATAATTAAAACAGTAACGGTAAATGCTACGTCATTATTTGCTGAGATTAGAGGACTGAAGCCTTTCACACCGTATATGGTATGGATATTGGCTTTTACTTCCACAGGAGATGGACCACCAACCAACAAAATGGAAGTGTGGACAGACGAGGATGGTAAGTCGCTTTGTGCACAGAACTACTGATTTGAAGAGGCTTAGTTGTTCTGACTGGGAGAGGGGTAGCGCTCGAAACGTGATCACTTCCATATACTTCTTACGGTACTGATCATAAATATTTCAAGTTCAATTGAGTTGTCTAAATTAGTACACGTTGTGTTTAGTTCAGTTGAGACTAGCATTCCAAACGTCAGCTTCTTACACTATACTTACGGTGATGTTCAGAAACATTTCGACCTCGAGCTGTCTAAATTACACGTTGTGTTCAGTTCAGTTCAGACTAACACTCCAAACGTCAGCTCCTTACACTACTCACGGTAATGATTAAAACACTTCAACCTTAAGTTGTCTAAATTATATATAATTTATACGTTGTGTTTAGCTCAGTTCAGGCTAACACTCCAAACGTCAGCTCCTTACACTACTTACGGTGATGATCATAAACATTTCAATCTTGAGTTGTCAAAGTTACTCGTTTTGTTTCTTTTAGTTCAGGCTAACACTCAAACCTCAGCTCCTTACAACTCTTGACAAGATTAATTTAACATAATATATGAGTAGCAATGAAAATTTTATTGTCTTTCATTCATCCAGTACCTAGCCAGCCGCCTCAAAGATTCACAATATCAAAAACCTCTCTCAACACTATTGAAGTACAGTGGTCTCCAGTTTCCCCGCGGAGCATCCATGGAGTGCTGTCGGGATATCGTGTGTATTACAATATGAAGTCCCCATTTCATTCCAGTGCTGGCAAGAATGTCAACGTCAATGCTTCCGTTACGTCGGTTAAAATCACAAGCCTTGATTCAAATGCGGAGTACGTGGTGAAGGTCGCAGCACTGACCAAAAAAGGAGCTGGACCATATAGTGATGAGCTTAAAGCCAAAACAACAGAAGATGGTAAGAGAATGAAATTATTTGTTACCGTAAGGGGTCTATTCACACTTCAATCAAAAGTTAAAATTATCCTACCTTAGTATCTAGAACTAATTACAGCTATAGGTTTTTAAATAAACTTCTAATTCAAATGCAATTTTTAACGCTCACTAAGCAAGTTGAAGACAACAAGTCCAATCGAAATTTGTTTCTCAAAATCAAAATTAAAGTGATATTAAAGGCAAAGAGAACTCGTGAAAAAGAAATCCGAGTCCCAGATGGGATTTGAACCCACGACCCTCCGTAATCTAGTCGGATGTTCTAACCACTGAGCTACTTCTGACTCTGTGGTGAGCAAGGGTCAATTCTGGAAGTCTTGACTGGAACCGAATCGCGCGGCTACACAGCTAAGTAATGACTGGCACAGATGAACTTACTAACAGCATCGCGCTGTAACATTTAGGTATATCATAGCATTATTATACTCAAAATTAAAGTGTTGTGTTTTTTGAAGAATTTTAGATTCCTTCTTTTCTTTTTTATTTGGAAAATTTATCAAGTGCAAAATTATCTATGTTTTTGTGAAACGCGTTTTACGTTTTTACTTGTTTAAAACAATAAATCCTTTACAAGCCAAGTGGCCCGTGGAGCCGGCGCTTATCTCAAGTTTCTTTAGTGTTAAGCAGATAAGAGTCTTTGACTTCCCCTGTAGAGACATCTATTTGGCCTTTTTAAAGTTACTTAAACAAAAACTGTTTTAAAAAATTCATATCAATGAGTGTGTTTTAATCTTTCAATTCTGGAATTTTTTTTTTTAATTTCATCTGTACTTTCAGTTGCATTTTTAAGAAACAAAATAAGAAAGGTATACATTTTACTGCTTCTTATCTGTTTTACAATTTTAATTTTATGCTCTTTGACATTATTTTTCAGAGCCCGGTAGACCAATTGACGTTCACGTCAAGACAACGTCCTCAAGAAGTGTTGAAATCAGCTGGAAGAAACCCATCCGAGATAAAGGCTTGGCTACAAGGTTTATGTTGAAATGGTCCATCAGCAAAACAGCGTCGGACACCATTGAGCTACTGGTACAAGAAGGTCACAAAATAGTTAAGGCTAACAGACAAAGACAAGTTGGAATCAGTGGTTTAACACCATATAAGAAATATTCATTCACAGTGAGGGAAGAGACAAACAACAGCGTATGGGGACCTTTTTCCGCAGCTGTTGAGATTAGAATGCCTGAAGACGGTATGTCGTTTTCAAGCTAGTGTCATTTTACTAGTGGGCTAATGTATATCAAAACTCTGAAGTTCTTAGTCCAGCAGAATTTGAAGTTTTAATCAACTTTAAACTGCTTCGCGTCGTTTAAACAATTTCTTGAGTTTTGGGCTCAAATTGTTGAAACCTCTTTCATCCTTGAGAGAGGTTCCTACTGGTAGCTAAGTTATCATATTTACATCCAATTTTCCAAGCTCATAACGCTAAGCCATAACTCGCTTTTTTGCCAACCTTTTCGTGAATTTGAAAATTATTGGCTTTGGCTCCATTGTTGTATTTCTTAGCGGGACTCTGTGGGTAATATCAATATCTGCAACGTCTGCCCACATTTCATTGGAAAGAGACGCACAAAGATTGCTGGTATCAGCTACTGTTTCTCTGGCAAAATTCATTTCTGGTACTCCAGTTAACTTTACTTTGTATTGATAAGAGTACCGCTGGAATTCGTCGGTAGCATTAGACATGTACTTGTCGTTCACTCCTTTAGCAATTTCAGCAAGTCTCTTGTTTATCCAAGGAGTTTCTCTTTTGTCGTTGTTCTTGATTTATTTAGGTCCTCATATTCTTGGCTAAGTCAGTCGATGGCCTTATAGCGTTCTTGAAACTCCTTTCGTCCGTCATTGCCTTTTTGTTTATTAGTCCTTCCAACAGCACGTGCACCCACTCGGATTTCGAGTACTTTCGGTTCTTTTGTCACCTCTTATCATTTTTTATTTTTCGGACTGACTGAAAAAGAAAGAAAGAAATCTTGTGACAAATTTTAAAAACTTTGAAATGAATCTAAGGAGCTCACAAAATGGCGACCGCAACGCACGCACACATGCGCACACGCCAATAAGGAAAACAGGTTTGACTTTTCGTACAGAGTCACCTAAGTTTGGTCTTTGAAGAGGGAAAATCTGACTAGCATCAAATTTAGAAGTGTCGCTGTTGTTAGTGACTAAATCCTTGTTCACTTTCTCTTTGATGAAAGTTCAAACACAAAACTTAAAAAAAATTCTGAAAAATGATGAAAAATGTATTTTTTTTTTTTTTTTTGCTATCGCCCCTTTAATTGCTATCGCCAGTGTCTTAGTTATTATTTCTATTACGGTCCAGTCCTTCTCTAGGCCTATTCTGTTTCATTTTGGAATAGACTTGCCCTTACTTTCGTTTTATGTCGTCTATCCAGATTTTGCGTTTTCTATACCTTTTCAGCTCTGGTTAAGCGTTCGTTTTTTATTTTCTTATTTAATTTAGCAAAAAGCACCAGAGTTCCATTTTTAAATTCTTATTTTATCCAACTTAACTCCTTAGCGCCTAGCGTACCTCTGGGCCTTGCAGTCATTGAGAAGATTGGAACTAGTTTAGAGATTGGTTGGAACAAGCCAGAACATCCGAACGGAGTTATCAGAAAATATGTGGTAGTTCTATCCCGTATGGATGGGATTTGGCGTTCTTTTATAGTCGAGCCTCGAGGAGAAGAGAAGCACATCAAGTTCCAGTTCATAATACCAAATGAAACCACCGAATACAAGATAACGGTATTAATATTATGGAACAAGAAAGCATACACAAAGATAAATTGTCTTTCAGTTATTACTACGGCAGGCTTAGTTCATTTTTGAAAATCTCAGTGGTATTTATTCGGTGACCCATAACTAAATTTATATTTGCTGTGAGCGATTTGTATTTGCTGTGACAGTTATGGGCCACCGTATAATTATTTAAGATTAAAATTAAAGATACTTATTGTGCACTATTACCCAAGATTATCAACGTTAGCAACTATTATTGTGACGATCGTTGTGATTATGTAAGTCTTTTCAATAATTGAAAAGCAAAAACCAGTCATTTTGAGTTGGCGAAAGAACAGCAATTAGAGAGCTTAAACAATTAGAACGGGAGCATTCACAACGTCATTACTGAGATGACAAAATAGTTTAATTTCTCTATTTTAGATAACTGATAAATTTTCTCTCTCAGCTTGACTTTCCACGAGATAAGCGAACACAATAAGGTATATGTTCTCCCCCAAAGGCAAAAAAGGTTTGTAGTATGACCTTTACGTTGTCCTGAGAAATTAGCTATTCCTGGTGTACTGTTAAAGTCGCTCTTTAAGGAGGTGGTCAGCTAGGTACATTCCAATTAGTAACTTTTGAACTCAAAAACTAATTTAAGGTTACTAAGGTTGCAGCTCGTTGCACAAGCTCTCTATTGAAATTATGAAGCATCGGGTTGTGTAAATTCATATACCATTCAAACGGTAATTGAATGTTATAATGTTATGAAGATGGTCGTTCATGCTAGCTAGTAGTAACACACATTATATTCTTGTTTGTTCCCACTGCCTGGAAAAAAAATTAACATGAGAATTAGGTTATGCAAAATTAAAACGATAAAGTAAAATATTTTTGCTGAACCCACTTTTAGGTTAAGCAACTTTTCAGTTTGTGCAAGCCTGAATATTATAAAAAATTTAACCTTGAATTGTCTAAATCATATGTCGTGTTAGAGTTTAAAGAGGCTGGCGGAGTGCGCAGTTGGTAAGATCTCTGTTTTTCAACCACAAGGTCCCGGGTTCGACCCCGGCTCTGTCGAGATCTGAATCATTGTGTTACCTCCTTTACCGTCAAAGGTAGCTTAGCTTTCATTACTACAAGATCGGTAAAATGAGAACCTTCATCTGATGGGAGCTAATCTGCAATGGATTAGTGTCTCGTCTAGGGGGAGACAAAGACTCTCATCCGCTTAGCACTACAGAAACAGGAGATAAGCGTCCGCTTCATCAAGGGCCACTTGGCTCCGAAAGGATGTAGCTTTTAGCATTTGAGTGATTAGGCGTGCTTGTGAAAACAAGCGCCTACTCTCTTTGCATTGAACACAAGCTAATGAGGTTATTTTAGGAAGACGAATAAGACACTAAACAACATATTTCTTGGGTTTACTTTCCAAATTTAAACAAAAAAACGCAAAGTTGCATTGTAGTAAATAGTTTTATTATTGTTTTTATTATAATTTAAGGTTCAAGCCTTTACTTCATTAGCTGGTCGCATCACAGAAGAGCTTACAGTACAACATCTCTCATCAGATCAGCTTGTCACAGGTAGAGTCTGTTGGTGTTTTAATCTCTTTTTCTTTCAAACGACTATTCAACCTTATTAAAGTTTAATTTTTCCCGAACCTTGACTGAAACCTTAACTAATATGGGAAAGGGAGGTTGGGAAGCGTCTTGGAAAGGAGAATTGACCTTGAAGAGCTTGGGATGAGATTTACACCAAATTTCTATATTGAAAACATATAATATGGATTTTTTACTCAATTTCCATTTTTTCAACAGTTGTCGATCCAAAGGACTCGTACTTGTCCAAACTTCCGTGGCTGTTGTGTGGTTTAGCAGTTATCATTGTGTTTTTGATTCTTACACTTATCATTATACTGGTCAGGTTGGTACACACAATTTTTAATCAGTTGTTTTGAGGTCTTTTACCCATTGTAGTTCACTAACACAAGCGCACCCAGAAGAAAATCTTCTTTCATATTGTGTTTTGTTATCATCCAGCGAGCGGACTAATAGAAATCCAGCATTCTGATTGGCCACGCTAGAGGTTTACGGACAGTAGTCCAAACTGAAACATTCACATACATTAAACATTTCCACAAAAAGTTCTTTTACATTCTGTAAAATTTTAGGCAGCAACTGGAATTCATCATCACCACCACCATCAACACTGCCACTACCATCGTTATCATTATCACCAACGTTATCATCAACATCATCATCATCATCACCACCAACACCACCACTATCATCACGACAATCACTACCATCATCATCATCATCATCATCATTACCACCACCACTACCATCATCATTATTATTTTTGCGAGAGTTTTACGTCTGTTAGTTTAGAGAGTTTAAGATACGGAAATGGCAACGGCGACGGGAACTTGAACTTGAACTATAACATTAATTACAGAATATGTTGTATAGTTGAATTTATCAATGCTCGCTGTCTTTCTCACTAATACACCGCTAAAAGCTCAATTTTAGCCTTTTTTTGAGCATCGTTAACTTTAAACAACAAGATTTTAATATATAGTACCTTTTTTTGCACGCAAATCTTGTGCAAAGTCGAAACGAAAAAATAATCAATGATCTAAATCGAAAAAAGTAAACGAAAAGTGATTTTTTACAACCGCTCTTGTCTTTTCTCCTATTCTCGTTTCTTAAGCTCCTGTCCTCGTTTCTTAAGCTCCCGTCCTCGTTCCTTAAGCTCCCGTCCTCGTTTCTTAAGCTCCCGTCCTCATTTCTTATGCTCCCGTCCTCGTTTCTTAAGCTCCCGTCCTCGTTTCTTAAGCTCCCGTCCTCGTTTCTTAAGCTCCCGTCCTCGTTTCTTAAGCTCCGGTCCGTCCTCGTTTCTTAAGCTTCGGTCCGTCCTCCTTTCTTAAGCTCTTTACGTGCTTTGTGATTAAAGTACGCTTAAAGAGGTTGACGACACGTAATGCAAGATCATGAGACCAAATGCGCGCGCGGATTTAGTACAACACAAGCTTTGTTTTTTGCTTAGTTATTTTGTGCTGTCAATAACTTTTACATTTTTACAGGCGATCAGCAAGGAAAAACGCCATGAAGAAGGAAAGTAAGGAGATTTTGTAATGAAATAGATTTTTGTTCATCGTGGCTGTTAGTTAATAAATTAACTATTTTTTCTTTTGTCTCATGATAAGTCACTTTGATATTGCTTGCGACGTTTCGACTGCTACTGCTAGTCTTCTTCAGGCGATGGGGTCGACTGGTTTGGTACAGCATTATGTATGGCGGTGGTTTGTTGTGATGGGCTAATTTCGATCCGGCTGTTGTTTTCGTTTTCTACGTTTTCCTCGAATGTCCGCTTGTTTGTCGTGCAGAGCCAGAGCCAGCGATGTTATGCCTCGAGCGGGAATCGAACCCACGTTCTTCGGTTTCATGTCCGAATGTGATACCACTACACTATCGAGACATCCCTGCTGCCTGGACAGCCATCTAATCGATATGTAGGATATACTAACGTAGGTAATCTAATTCAATTTTAGCTGTAGGCCAACTTGCTAGGCAAATTACACGGATCCGAAACGGATGCAATGTTTAAAGACAAATATATAGAGTATATATTCTTCTTCTTCATTCTTTAAACGAAACGCGATACAGCCAAATGCAAGTCGACTGAGAGAAGTTGACCGGATCCATAGAAGGATTTTTGACCCCAAGTCCCCAGTTCGATCCCAGCTCTGCCGAGATTTGAATATTTGTGCGAATTTCTTTTCCGCCTAACCTAACTCACACCTAAATGAGTACCAGCATCTACTGGGAGCTAACCTGCGATGAACTAGTGTCCCGTCCAGGGGGAGTCAAAGACTCTCATCCGCTTAACACTACAGAAACCGGAGATAAGTCTCGGCTCCATGGGCCACTTGACTCGTAAAGGACTAGCTAGCTTAGCTTATGATAACAACGGTTAGTGCCACATTGGAAAACAAAATGGCCAACAGTCGTTTTTGCTTTGTCAAACCATTAAAAAATTAAGTTAAAAACGCCAAAGAGTATGCCGAAAAAATGGAAAAACCTTGGAAAGCTACAAAGTCCTGATTAACACTTAGCCAAACATATTCCCTCAAAAGGGGGGGGAGGTATTGTTGGACCCTTCCCCAAGATTTTCGTTATGCGTGGACTAATCGACTTGACATTTGGCATAAATGTTAATAGGACTTCAAACTTTCATTTAATACTAATCACTTGACAATTATCTTGTTACCATGGTGACCAAGGCTTATAAAACGATGATAACCGCCATCTTGGATTGATTTTCGATTTTTGAGATTTTGTCTAAAATTGAGAGATATTATAAGAAATAGATAGAAAATACTGCTTTGTGCTATAAAAATGCAAATTACTGAAAAGAAAATGAAAAGTAACGATTATTTTTAAATTTTTCTGAAAAATTCTACAAGAGTTTTATAATAATCCAACTTTCGTGACTTTCTGTGATGACGTCATCAATTGGTCAAGGCAATTTGAGGCCAAAAATATTGAAAAGGAGAGGGGGGGCTGTCCGTTCGACCCTACCCATTGAGGCTTCTAGGGTTAAAGGTTTGGCAAAAATGGGCAACTGAACGAAAACTCAACGAGAAACTCGAAAGTCTACCAACACGAACAGCTCAATATTCGTGAAAGCGTCCACACTGCATTGTTAAGAATATAATAAACAAAAAAACCGCATGAAGTTGCTGATTTCTTTTTGATTTATAGTCGCTCGTGTTGTTTAGAAAGGTCCCATTGAGTTACAATTTAAGATGAATAAAGGTTGTCCTGAACAAGCTATAGATCTCAACAAAAAAACTCAATGTTCTGCTGTAATTATATTGGTG
>JANCMA020464902.1:0-10732 GCA_024336925.2 Zoanthus solanderi | reverse complement strand
TCTGGCTAGGAAGAATGGGCAACCACTTCCTTCGCAATTGACGTTAAATAAAGTATTTATTTATTTATTTATTTATTAAGTCTCTTCTTTCTCAATAAAAACCACTAGGGGTATATTATCAATGGGTCCTCGTGGAGTGATGGGTCAAGTCCCTCCCACTGGGGGACACATTGGCAGCCAGAGTGGATTAGGTGGATTACCAAAGACCAGTCGGACGGCGCCATTAACGTCGACACTGTCTAGTCCTTCTCGAAGTTCACCCATCATGGGAATGCCGTTAACACAATCACCGTCTCAACCATTACAAAGTCAACATCAAAGATACAATTTTGGAAGGTACTCGCAACATAGTTTAACAATTTATAATTGAAGTTTATTATTCTAAGTGGGAAAGCGTATAAGAAAAATAGAAAAGACTCACGCATAGAAAAAAAATGCAAGTCAACAAATTTTATACTTAATAATATTTACCTATATTTTGAAGTTTCTTGTCTCAGTCTTCTTTCTTGTTATCATCATCGTCATTGTCATCATCATCACCATTGTCGTCATCATCGCCGTTGTCATCATCATCGCCATTGTCATCATCATCGTCATTGTCATCATCGCCATTTTCATCATCATCGTTATCGTCATCATCATCGTCATCATCACCATTAAGGTTTTAGTCATCAACAGTAACAGAATCAGCCAACATCACTTTCATCTTCGTAATCATTAACACAGTCATTACAATCATCATCGTCATCAGCATCAACTTTACGTGCACCACCATCATCATCTCCAACACTAATGTCATCAGCATCGTAGTCTTACCATCGTCGTTACTGTCATCATCACCAACACTCGTGTCATTATCAACACTATTGTTATTGCTGTTGTTATAATAAATGATATTATTATCACTACTATCATCAACTTTATTATCGTCATTGGAAAGGGCCACAGAATCCTCTAATTATACAAATCTGATATAGAACAATTGTTTTTTTCATTTCTGATTTCTTAATAATATCATTCTATTTAACTTTGACACTGTACTCACTTGTAATAATTTCCCATGGTTCCATTTTGTAGCTCATCGGCAGGAAATCAAATGGGTGGTTTTGGTTTATCAAGAAGCCAATCCGTTAGTAGTTCATCACAGGTTGGTATTTGGGAAATGATTTTTCTTGTTCTGTCTTGAACAACCCTCTGCATGACTTCCCAGCTGCTGCTGGTATCAATGGGTACCCTGGTAGATGATATTCTCCCTTTAATGTTATTGTTGAGAGCAAGTGAAGGGAGCAAACAGTAACACTAATCTTGATGGGCTACCTGTGTGCAATTTGGCCGATTAGGTTTGGGCACGAGTATCTAGCCAGTTTTAAACTCGAGTTTTGGATGGGCTGGCTGGCTTGTTGGCGAGCTATAATGGTTTTTGTGAACACGGAGTACAATGATTAGTGGTAACCGTGTTTTTTATTGATGTTTGTACTTTTATCGTTTGAAAGTTGTAACAATTTTAACATGTGAACTCTAATTTCACACGAATGGAAGTATTGGTCAAACTCATTGTTATTTTAACGACGTTTCTAGAGGAAACAATGTACTTTTATGAGTTTTTCAGCTCTGTTATCTGCAAACTTATGTCGTCTTTCACAATTCCCCGCGACTCGAAGTATTAAATTACATTAATTTGCAAATTTCAAATATTAAAGCAGTATTAATTCTATAGAGGTACTGGTACAATGGTCATTACCTTATTTCAGATGCCTTTTATCTCACTGTTGCATATTGATAATGTAACACATTCGCTTCAGCTCGCAGCACCTCATTTTCTATTGGAAACAGCTAGTGATATTTAGAAATGGTAATAATAATAAGAAGAATTAAATAATAAAATAAGTAAGTGATAAAAGTTTTGAGCAAGAACGACAGTACTTGTTGTTGAATACAACAATGGTAAGGGAAAAAGGAACAGAGAAAAACTTCAAAATAATCAGAGACAACCAGTTTACTAAAGATCGCTATGCCTGACTTCCCCAATTTTATCTTTCTATTTATGGTGTAGATATACAGTACATTTTGCATATTTGCCCGCGCAGGATCCTCGACTTTGCCAGGCGCGTTAGTTTACTTCCAGACTGTACTGTACTTCATAGTAATTTAGGGGCTTAGTAAATTTTCTTGTTGAATTTATGTAAAAGCTAATAGATGTTTTGCCTAGGATGTCAAATAATTAGAGTCGAGACATTTGGAGAGTTTCTATCGTGAAACTTTACATACTCTGCGCTTTTTATTGTATATAATCTAATTTACTTAGTTGGTATATCTCTACTAAATAATAGCTAATAAATAGTTATAGATAAATCTACCCTTCGTAAACTCAAGCTTATCATTATGCAAGTAGAATTTTAATAATAGATTTTTTATTTATGTAATAGACATTGCATCTGCCTTAGATTAGCATTCATTGCTATTTGCAGATGACAAGTCTACCACATTCTTTGTAAAATTACTTTATTCTTTAATAAACTGACTGAACTGTGTGGAACTGGTTTGACAAGATAAGTGCTGGTAAAAAACGGAAATGTGAAAGTATAAAGAAAGTGAATTCTCGGTCATGTCATTCTCTTTCAAAATGTTGATTTTGTCATGGGTTTTGGTTACATTTCATGACTTTAAAATTGCGTTAACGCAATGCTCGGGTTATGTGGCCTGTGTCCGCTAAGCAGAAACTATTGAGATTCGTGTAAGAAAACCAAAATGGCCACCCAATATAATAATAGATCATTTTCAAATTTCCAGTTACCGCTGACCAAAATGACAGCCTGAGCGTCAATATGGAGTTAAATATGCCTAAAAGCGAATGTAGTTTTACAATATTTTCAACGATTTTTTTTTGTTGGAGGTGTGTTTTCTCGTACTCTCTCACTTTTTTAACGATTAATACCTATTATATTATTACCCATTAAATGCGTGAGACGCAGTTGGTAAGATCTCTGCCTCCGACCACAAAGTCCCCAGTCTGATCCCCGGCTCCTCCGAGATTTGAATGTTTGTGCAACCTTCTTTTCCGCCTAAGCTAAGTCAGCTTTCCATCCTTCCGGGGTAGGTAAACAAGTATGGATGCGATGGATTAGTTGCCCGTTCAGGGCAGTCAAAGACTCTCAGAAATACAGAAATCAGAAATAAGCGCCGGCTTCATGGGCCACTTGGTTCTTAAAGGATTAGCTTAAATCATGAATACATTTTTGTTATAAATGTAAAATTTTGTTATTTTAGATGTATAAATAAAGTCAATTAAGTCAGTACCGCAGTGTAAACAATAACGCTATGAATGATCGTCCGATCCCTGGCTCTGCCGAGATTTGAATATTTGTGCAACCTTCTTTTCCGCCCGAACTAAGTCTCGTACTCTCTCATTTGTACTTTTGAATATTTAACACTAAAACGAGGCTAAGATTGTATAAAATGAGTCTGCAGTCATTTAAATCAGCAGTAACCTGGAATTTGAAAGTTGTCTATTTGGTAAGGACATATTTCCGTCAGGAAACCTGTTAAAGGTTATAGTGTTACATGTAAACACTTGCTGCATAGAATGTCACTAAAGCTTTGGTTTTTGTTGCTAACTTAAACAAATGTACATAACGTAAGTGCTTTTTCATGCAATCTTGCACAAATTCATTCACAATCATCTGTCCATTCTTAATTGATCGGAATCCTTTAATGTTCTCGAACACATTTTTAATCTCTGATTACTTCTAGTAGATATTATTAAACACCGTTTACAGTAATACTTGAAAAATAAATGCTTCCTTTCGTCTCTCGTTTTAAACGATATTTCTGTAAAATTATTCACGATTTTTTTAGGATTAGTTTGTTAGTGATGTGTATAATGGTCAAAGCCCATTGTGTCTAAAAGTTCTTATACTATTTTATTTGCTGTTAACGAAGAGCTGAGGCTTGAAACGTCAGCATTGTGCTTTCCCTACGACAATGACCAAACTTTTAACTTAGAGTCAAGTGAACGTCAACTATAGATAACACAAATGTGCTAGTTGCTAACTTAAAGCCACGATAATGGCACCATGACCACGTTGGTAGCGGGCTTTACCCCTTAAAACAACCATAAAAATTTTGAGCCTGAATGCTAACAGCCATGGGCAGCTGTTTCGTGTGATAGAACGCCAGGGCTTACCCCTAGATCGCTAGTTCTTATTTGCAGAGATTTCTAGGCCTTATCAGCATGTCATAGCTAGCAAACAGGCTCAGGTTCCCAAAACGAAAATAAGTAATGGTAAAAGCGCAATGCTTGTGGGTTGTGGCTATAAAGATGAACTCAAGTATAGATAGGAGAAATGTGCTACTAGCTAACTTGAAGCCACGATAATGGGCATTACGGTCACGTGTTTCACTCACTTTCTTTGTACTATTACCTTGCGTACTTAAAATTGAATAAAAACAATATTTCAGAAATCAAGCGGGTGCCTCTGGAAAAGCTCTGCCTCAGAATCAAAATTCTTGGCATATTCTTTGGACGTGACGTGAAGGTAGGATTTGATGTGATTGTAGTTAACTGATGCTTAAATTTGAGCAATTTTGACAATCCTTGCTCATGGTTGTGTTTTAAGAGGAACTTTCAGTAGACGAGAATTCAGTGTTTCGCGACTTTAATAACTGTAAACAAGACGCTTAAAAAGCGTACACTTGGTTGCCTGCCTTTTAAAACAGGATCCAAAGTATAATTTTAACTTAGCAACTGTAGCAAAAAGCGAAATTCTTGTAAGAAATACGACCACCGAAATCAGTGTAAGCGAGCGCGAGCATCATGTATTCGCATCACTCGAAATGGTTTTCTGTTTTTTAAACTTTTTTGCTGGTTAATCGAATACATTGATGAACACTGATCGGTTTTTCAATAATAGAATGTGATAACTATCAAGTTTTAGTGAATCGTTTGTTTGTTTTTGTCTGTTTCGAAGCTTTGTAAAATGTGACTTCCTAGAAGACAACGTCTACAAATAAAGCTAATTATCATTCGCCCCTTTCTCTCTACCCCTGTAAACGTAGCAACTGAATATAAACTTTTATTATTTAATTTGCATATCAAGCAGAGATATAGTATTGTTTTTCACTTTTGTTTACAGTGCGTAGAACAAGTAAACATTTCGTTTTGGTAGGTGATTAAAATCTCACGTGTTTCAAACTTCTCACGTGCATCTTAGAAAGGCAAATGCAGCTTTTAAGGAAAAACTGGTGGTGCACCACAAGACCGAATGTTTGGCGATTTAAGCCAAGTTTATAAATCAAAACTTTCTAGCTATTCACTTTATAAAATAGTTTGGATAGTACGTGGATTTTGATTGGTCTAAAAGTGTCCTTTCATAGCGCTATGAAGCACGAAAATGACGTGACAATGTGGTTGACTGTCTCCGAGTTGTGGGAATTTACAGTACGCGCTTCGTATATCGTCTTTCTCTTTGTTAAGACTGAAAATAATAATTTTCTAAAAGAAATAAAACATCTTGTCGGTGCCTCCATAGCCTGTTGAAAACCTCCGCAAAATTAAAGTTTGTGGGAATTCTCAAGCAGGTGAAAACCCGAGACGCAGTCGAGAGCTTTCACTGCTCTGCTCTTAATTCTCCCAAACGTTCGCCTCGGTTTTCACCAGGCCATGAAGGCACGGAAAACATGTTTTATTTCTTAAATGAAAACATACTTGTAGACCAATCAAAACGCACCTACTATGAAAATTATTTATGACACTGTATGATTTACATTCAAACATTTTAATCCACAGGATGTGTTGAGTAATCTTCTGGAACCACCAGAGGAAACTGCTATTTGCGATTCTATAGCACGATTACATAACTTAGGAGCTTTGGATAGCTGTGAGGTAGGTGTTGTTAATTAAATCGGCTAGTCGAACTTTTAACTCCGAATTGAAACCAGTGGCTAAATTACTGGCCTTTGTAAAGTTTAGGGAGACGATACAGGGATATATTACGCAGCTTAGAGTTATATTGCATGTGACGTGAATGCAATAAAAGTGATTTCAAAATGTTCATTTCCATTCTAAGTTCTTCTCTTGTAAACATGCGAATCATTGTAATTTCAATGCTTAATAATACAGAATAGATTATTATCAAAGAGGCGTTTACATATACTTTGTGACAAGCCTTTCTTAAATCAACAGTCAAGCATGTTAATTTGAAATTATTTCTGTAAACGCTCCTATAACACCGTGTAATTAGCATTGTTAGATAAGTATATAATTCACTTCCAAATAGCTTTGTAGTTCACTACTGGCGATGGCAAGAGACTTGCCGAAACATGTTTAGTTTTAAATCTGTTGTAATTTTTTCGAGATTTGCTGTTAGTCTAGTAATATCTAGACCTTTTGCAAATAAGAAAGTTTTAAGGGTCAAAATCATCCGTTAAAGACGGTTAGCTGTACCTCCTTGTTAAATATCAAAGTAGTCTACTAAAATATATTTTTGCAGAATTTAACTTCACTCGGATTCCACCTTGCAGCACTACCAGTGGACGTGAGGTAAATAATCGAAAGTAGATAAATTGAAAAGCAAAGAAAACTATAATTTTTAAAATCATTAGAGATAACAGTTTATCGGTTTAGGTGAAACTTCTGCAAAAATGAAACCTGACAAAGAAGAAATGTCAAACAGTAAAAAAGAACCTCTAAACTTGTAAGATTATCAACTTTGTGATAAGTGGCGGCTGTGAAATGTTAGAAATGTTAAGTATTTTCTGAAAGGATGCCTGAAAAAAAAAACTATTTCTAAATCTATAGCATTTAAAGTGGTAAACAACTATTGTGATTGACTTTTGTACTGCGGTTATGAAACGATCCTCGCTGTTATGAAACGATCGTTGCGCTTAGAAAACGATCTTCGTGGTCATGAAACGACCCTGGCCATCAGTAACTAAAAAGGAGAATCCTGACAAACTTTAGGAGAAGCAACAATGCGTGTGGTTTAATTTTTTTCCAGGATTGGAAAATTGATGCTTTTCGGAGCGATCTTTAGGTGCCTGGATCCAGTTCTTACCATCGCTGCAAGTCTGAGCTACAGGTCGCCGTTTGTGAGTAGTATTTCACTGTATTCGCATAGATAGTACATTGTAGGCCAAATATCGTATTAAACATCAACGTGTAAATGTTCTGAATTAGATAAGCTATTAGAATGGAAATTTTCGAAACGTTTCTGTGGAAATGTGGTTTGCTCTAATGCTGCCTTAATACAACCTCATTATAGTCATTGCCTTCATCATTGTCATCATCGTCGTTATTATCATAATAATCGTCTTTTGCATCCTCGCCATGATCATTTCCTTCTCAATCTCATTAATAATTCATCAAGTTAAAACAAAAGAAATCATAACCGTTACCATGGTCTGGAAATGTGATCTTAATTAGCATATATTTTTACGATTTTATTTCTTCGTTTGCCCCTTAGTTTTAGTTTCGATTGAGAAGATATATCAAACACTCGAGACAGTGTTTCATCACATTTCCAAACGCAAATTTCGTCAAAAAAACTCGGCTGCGCGTCGTATTTTCAACTCTCTTCTCATTGTATGGAAATATGATGAAATACTGTCTCTCGTGTTTGATATATTAGGTCATCATCATCATCATCATCATCATCATCTGTCGGCGTAATGTTTATGGCCATCTTCTAATCGTCGTCACGTTCATCATCGTCTTTGTTTTCATTATCGTCGTCATCCTCCTCATCATTATTACTTAATTACAGTTAATAAGCAACTTTCGTTAACTACAAAAAATTCGCGCCTGCAGTTGGTCAAAACCGATCACGTGATTTCGGTTTATCTGTCACTAACTAGCAAGACCGTGCGGTTATGAACGTTAACCTTTGTTTCTTGATTTAACCATGGCCGAATCTTCAACAAATTCAAACCACTGAATATGTGAATCAAAATGATTTTTATTGAGCTTTTACTCCAGCAAAAGTTGTCTTTTATCAGAGTATACACTCAAATTATTTAATTTTGCGGGCTTTTTGGGGCGCACGTCCAGCAATTTTCTCGCCTTTTAGACAAGTTTCAAGTTTGGGTTTCTTGTGAAGCAGTTTGCGACATTTTTTTTATCAGTTTTCTGTTTGATTTTTTAAAGTGGAATTTAACCCTTTGCAAGATTTATTAAATACCGGATTTACAATTATTGAAATTCGTTTGTTTTATGGTGGCGATCATTTGGGAGCGAAATTATGCAGATTTCTGACTTTTTTGACAAGATCTCATCAAGATGGCGATTTTTGGTCGGTACTAAATTGGGGATGACGACGTGTGAATACTGGTTGAGTTCTTCTAATGTTTTATTAAAACATTGAACTTACTTCCAAAAGGGTTAGTTACTCTCAGTTCGTAGTTTGTTGGCAAATACACCCACTTGCTGGCGATATAATTAACTCGAAATTGTTTTTAATGCACTCTGTTTTGCTTTACATCGTGCATTAATCAAATTTCTCATTCATTATATCGCCAGCGCGTGGGTGTATTTGTGAACAAACCACTCGCATCCAGTAACTAATCCTTAATTAACCAATTTGCAAAAGAGTTTTTCAGTCAAGGTTAAAATTCCCTCTTCCCTTGTTAAGTCCATTCAGATTTCAGAGCTGCATTCAACTATTTTGAACCAGATAGCATACAGATTCCGTATCTTCAATACACAGACATATATTTAACTGATACTTTACTGCTATTAAACTTTTTTCTCTGACTAAAGTTTTACCTTTTCTAATGCCTTTTTTAGTCGTGAATACGAGAAGCGTAAAAACGAGTATTGTTGGGATCAAAATATGCAAATGTGTCACTCACTAAGATGTAAACAATACAATAAGCCAGTTGCATGCCAATTAATATCAATTTCCCTAAATAATATCGGAATACTTCCAACGAGTTAACGATGAAATGTTAATTTTTTTAAATATTTTTCTATGACAGTGACAGTTATCACTTATGTAACCAAATTAAACGTGATTATGAAAGGATTCATCAAATACAGAGATTTTTACTTCTCGAATCGGTTCATTCCTCCAAAACTTACAGAGGATGACAGCAAGCCTTTTGCAAACGAGATTGACGAACTAAACATAGAGCAAAGTAAAACTATTAGCCGTAATTTAAACAAAGCTATTAAAAACGTTGATAGCACAACTAACTCGCCCATAATGTTCAATCAAAACACTAGTAGTTCTGAGTTGTTTCAACTCTATCGTAGAATTGCCCATCGGCCGCCTATGTTAAGATGTTTTTAAACTTAAAAGTGTAAGGTTTAGTACAGGAATTTCTTTACCTTCAAGATCCATTCAAACGTAATGTATTCATGACTAATTATCATTTTTTGACTCACCGATACTCCGTAGGAGTAGCAGTGAGTTATAACAGGGACTTTCTCATTTGAATAAAATTTTGTGAAACAATGGTTATTGTTTTAGATCCTCCAGCCTGCTTTGCGCGGTTGGTTTGTATATAAAGTGTCTCGATCTGCAATGTTTATCAGTTTACGGAAACTGGTTCTACTTTAGTTTTACCGTTTAATCAATCTTGAGTTCGATTCTTTGATTCGTTTAGGGCATTGGTTTAATTGCTTATTATTATTAATGCATTTTTGTTCGAAAATTTAAAGCAAAGCTGAGAAAATCGGAGGAAATCTGAGATAGCACTCTCACTCTTTGACACGAATCTTGAACGACCTGTGTGTGGAAGAAACAAGTTTTGATCTGAATTGTAGTTCTACTTGTGCGCAGTATCCATGAGTCGCCTCATTGAGATTTTTGATTATTAATTCGCTCTAGTCGGCTCCCTTCGACAAGAGAGACGAAGCGGACAAGAAGAGATCAGAGATGGCAGTTGGTAACAGCGACCATCTAACTCTATTGGCTGCATACAAGGTATTTATAAGGAAAGAGAAAAGACAAATGTATACAAAAAAGAAAAACTCGGAGTTCTGGTTTGCTAATGGTAATCATGGTAATTACCTAACAATAAAAATAGTAATTCCTGAATTCCCCCCACCCGCAACTAAATAGCAACTGAAATGCGGTGCGGATCTAGCAAGTGAGCACAACCCATTTAATTCCTCGTTTACACACACACGTATACAACATAACATATAAATCGGTATTTCCAAATCTTAATGCAACATTAAAATGGTTAAATGTTTGTGAACTAGACAACAATAACTGGCTTCTACTACTGTCTTTGCTTAAATACTGATAATAAGTGATATACAAATACAAAACCACACATCCTTTTCTTCGCATAACACACACTTTTGGTCTTTGGAGAATTCAGGAAATCATTTATCAGCTCTTATGCATTCTGCTTCGCTCCATTTATCCGCAGATAAACTAACCATTAATAATCATATCGACGAAATGATTAGCGCAGTTGGCAAGTTACCTGCCTTACGGAAACAAATTCTAATAACTATATTACTTTTAATTTAGTTATTCCATCTTCATTCCCTGATGATGCCGTAGATCTAAGTAACATACCTGGCCTCGTTTGATTTATATTTTTGAATTTACACTTTACACTAAGCTAGTCATGGACAACGTCCAACGTTTGATTAGCCCTGAGGAATCATATTTGCCAATCCAGGTTTAAGCTAGCTAGCTAAATCATTTACGAGCCTAGTGGCCCATGGAGCCGGCGCTTATCTCCGGTTTCTGTAGTGTTAAGCGGATGAGAGTCTTTGACT